>CM055972.1:3310000-3582500 GCA_029531755.1 Holothuria leucospilota
CAGGTTGCTGTCTCCATGGAAAACGTATATCCCTTCCTGTTTCAAGGTTAACTAAACAAAAGATTACAAAAAAATAAGTAAACATGTAGCAGTGGTCATCAATGTTCGGAAAATGACACCACTACTCTTTGTTTCCATTCATTTTAAGTTACACTGAATGAATATCTCCAGAACCACACAGTGGAATAGATGTATTCACCAGTGCAAATAGTTTATGAAAAGGTCAACTTAAGTGCACGCCAACTCACAGGCTGTCTCAAATATGATAAAATCAAAGATATGTTTCCCATAACTACTTTGGCATACATGATACTAGCATTCACAAACAAATACAACAGGGGCATAGCTAGGACGAAATTTTGAGGGGGCCTAGGTATCAAATGGGGGTCGCGACATTGATTTATTGATTTTTTTCTTAATTCTTACACATTTTATTAGAACAATTTTGGGGGACTAACAAACATCTGGGGGTCAGTCCCCAGCCTCCCTCTAGCTACGGGCCTGATCTACAAACTGACATGCATTAAATAACTGGAAGGTTTCTTTGTATTTCAAACAGAAAGCAGGGACATACAAAAATCAGTTATCTTAACGTTTTGTTAGTAAATCCTGTTTGTCGTTCGTTTTAATACATTTTCTTAATGTCGTAGAGAGTACCATACAACTATCGTCCTGTATTTTCAATGTTTTGTTCTATTTGTCCTTGAAAGTGTTACTGCCGCGTCATGATGGTGTTGTTTATTTAATGTGGATCAGTGACGTTGTAGGCTATTTATATAGTCGAGACACTCTTTTTTGAGAAAGGAGAACTATAGGAAGTTCCTCGTGAATCTTTGACAACATACAACGAATGCTTACGGAGAGTACTGCAGGTGACTAATTTACGGTCCTTAGCTGTGGTATGCAGTAGGCCTAATGTGTGGGGGGTTAAGAGGCTATTTTTCTGGAGAAGCTCTTAATCTTAAAACTTTCCATTAAATGTTGATAAGAATCTTATCAACAGGACACGAACAGAAAGTCTTGCTATTTCACCAGGTGTGGCTAAGAATGAACAGAGCTGTTTCATCCTTGACCAAATTAAGTGAATTCTGAATCAAAGTTAGTCAACTATTTAACAAAGGTATTCCGTTGCCAGCGAAGTTATAGAGGAAATGTACATGTGTGTCTACTAATGTCTTGCTAATCACCGAAAGTGCACTCAGACTGATAAGTGTGTGGGCATAGCGCACCTTAAAAATTCTTTTATACATGACCTTTGAACAGTCGGAAAGTCGAATATTCACACAAAGATCAGCAAATGTTACGGTTTTTGCCAGAATATCATAGATAAACCCCTGCCCTCAACAAACAGTGGACAGTACTATGTCTCTCACTCACAACATCATCAAATATTATGGTCGCAGACTAAATATTGGGGACTGGGTGGACGAAGGGCGGTCCGTCCCCAACCCATGTCCCCTCATCCCCCCTCCCTATGACCGCCACCCTTGACAAAAAGTCCTCCGCTTAAACATGTTAATCCGCCCTAGGCCTAAATAGCCCTAGATATGAATTGGGGAAATAATAGAGCTAAAATAGTATCATGATCGAATGTGAAGCTTTAGGGCAACAACGTATGTTAATAAGAGACAATATTATGAGTAACTTGAAAGTTAAAGCCTAATCCGGTCCATCACATGTGACACACTTTTTACAACTATATAGACCTTATGCATATGATGTCACAGAGCAAAAAGTGCTCCCTCGTTTGGAGGAAAGGCGCCTTTCATTGTAAGTTACACCAACAAATGCAAACAGCTGATTTGTCAACCAATCTTATACGCGCCTAAGTCTATCACACGTGCATGCGAAATCTACACCGATCGAGCACGTGTGCTTCATTGTTTTCCTCCAAACTGACGTCAGAGTGGCGTCAATGAATAAGGTCTATTGACGTTTTGTCGTAGTTGAATAAAATGTAGTCGAGATGATATTTGGCGTTTCTCAATGCATCCTTACTAGCTTGTCCATAATATCTTCTCTTCTTGTCTCGATCTGAACTGTTTGTATTGTGACTTTTTAAACTAGGCATCGTTACCTTATTTCGTTGTATGTGAATAAAATGATCATAAACATACTGAACGTCCCTTTTCGAGGTTTCTAATCGACCAATGAAATCGTAGTTTATATCGCATGGTAAGCATAGATAGGCCGCTTCTGCCCAATGATGTTTGAAATTTCTGGAAATGAAGAGTGTGGGCGGCTGAGCGATGATAAACTGTAAATACTCTTCAAACTGGCTCTCGTTAAAAGGAAGTTTACCCATACGTATCGACTTTTCGAGAAACAGGGACAACAACCTCTCCATTGGTTCACGGATAAATAAAAACTTTTTGTATGTTTTCAAACGCCTTTGAGCCTCCGTAACATTGTAGGTGGCCAGAGAATTTAAGTTGTCCTCGTGTAACAATGTTCGCCTCCCTACAGTGGACGCAGTCTTTGGGATTTCACAGTAAATAAGCTGGCTTTTTTCTATGGAAAACAAATGACTTAGTCTCTTCAAGTGATATTGTTGTAACTTTCCTTTGTCATCCCATATTGAAGGAGGTAAGCTCTTTGAACTGTTGATGCAAGCACGTCTTGTGTTCATTTTTCTATATCGTTGAATGGACTCTTGGCACAAGGTATCACATTTTATCTAATAAGAATAAAAATGAAGTGTGAAATGTAAAAAATATAGCCACGAACATTTACCACCAGGGACGGGCTGACAATGAACTGGGCCCCCGGGGGAAATTGGTATGGGGCCCTCCTCCTTCCCAACCTACACAACCTATCCCACCAGGGGAGTAGCTAAGGTCATATGTTGGGGGGGGGGGGGTGAAGGTACCAAATTCCGACTGGATGGATGTTTTTCCAACTGAATGGTGGCGCGGAAATTGCACCATTTTTATGCGCCCTGCGTTTATATATAAGTGGGGATCCTTCCTTTTTCACTGGTCATAAAGGTGTCGTCCTGGGAAAGGGTCTAAGCCCCTTGAGAAATTTTTGTTAATTTAAGGTTGCTTAGATGCAAAATGGTGCTATCTTTGAGATATTTTTGGAGCTGATCATATATGGCTAGAAAATATACATAATAAAGTGAATTCTAAATTTTCCGACTGCCTGGATTCTTTTTCCAAATGAGTGGCGACCCGTAAATTGCACCTTCGTTTTTATGCGCCCTGCGTTTGCATACAGCAGTGGGGATCCCTCCTTTGTCACTACATAAAGGTGCCGTCCTGAGGGAGGGGTCAAAGAGGAGGGGACACCCTCCCCTTTGAGAAATTTTTGTTAATTTAAGGTTGCTTAGATGCAAAACAGCGCTATCTTTGGGATATTTTTGGAACTGATCATATATGGCAGGAAAATATCCATAATTTAGTGAATTCTAGGACTTGGTTAGGTGAAAGCAGAGATTATGTTGTCTAAGAGAAGAATACGTTTTCAACAAACCTCCTGAAGCCCCCCCCCCTTTGACTACTTTACTGCCTTCTATTCCGGCATCTAAGGCTGGCATATACCTGTATAGGGCCTCCTGGAAGCTCTGGATCAATAATATAAAATAGGGGCAATGACATAATGCTTATTACCTGACATTTAAATAATACTATAGAGTATGACGCCAAGCACTTTACATCTATCGTATTTTTTCTTATTTTAAACGAAAATATACACGAACAGCTTCCAGCAATGGGGAATGGGCGGGAGGGAGAGCATAGGTGCAGAAAGATGATATTAGACCTCCCAGACAGGTATAGCAAAAGGGGTGTAGGACTAACATGCGCGTTTCAGAATATACACCTTTTGTTTATGATATACAAGTTCACTAGTACGTTTGTGCTTATAATGTTCATAAGTGATACAACGTGGATTGTGAGGACTGCGAGTGAAGCGAGCCGAAATTTGGGGGTAGACTTCAGTGTCAAAATGAAAAACCTGCATGCAGGCTAGCCAGGGGTGGTGCTTTGATTTGCCGACATGGGGGCGAAGAGCCCTGACTGGGGGCCAGCTACTCTAAGTCCCGACAGATGGAATTGGGTTGCCGAACTCGAAATATATGGCGCGCAAAGCGCGCCGAAAAATTTGGGGTTATATTGAAAAAAGATTCACATTTTTGTTTTCATTAAGAAAAGTTGAAAAATTTTGAGTTTTTATTGAAGAATCTGTCCTACTTAAGAGCAAAACCATGAAATTTGCTGGGGCGACTGCATGGTCGTCGTCGGAGATTACATTCTTTGTCTTACCCACTAAGGCTCCCCTACGAAACTGAAAAATCTTTTTCTTTCAAAATATGTTTGCCACGATGGCAAGGCTGAAGAAAGAATCTTCCAAAAGTTAGGAAAAAGAGGAAAGAACTTCGCAACGATGCATTTTCGTGTTTCTCTAGAATCACGCTTACCCGGAAGAACAATATTTGTGGAAACGTTGAATAAATCCAATATGTTTGAAACGGGGGGGGGGGGGGGGCGTTACCACTTGATAGAACTATAGATGAAAGCACGCCTAGCGCTCGAAAATTTTTGAAGTTTTAGAAAGAATCGTTACTGATCTTACTGGCTAAGGGCCTGATAAATAGACATTGTAATATTTTCTGAGTATATCTATGTCTTCACCAATATTAGTCTGTATATAAAATTTTGCGCAATTTTGTGGGGCTTTGAAAACTTTGGCGGACTAAAGCCCCCTAGCCCTAGAACTGTGCCTGGTATAATTACCTTAAATGATGTTCATGAAACTGATTGCAAATCGTGACCCATGCGCGCGAAGCGCGCCGAAATTTTCATTAACTAAGATTTCCATGACAAAACCTGCATTCAGAATCTGCATCGAGATACTTTCAATTGCCCAAAAAACCAACACTAACATACCACTCAAAAGGCCAGTCTTTCACCTGGTAATTTGTAAACAGCTTTCAACTTCTGCTGTTGTGCTTCTCCAAAAGTTGCTATCGGAAGATAAGAACAACACTGAGGTAAGGTTTGAAGCGCGCGTAGCGCGCGAAAATTTTGATAGTTTGAGAAGGATTTGCGAAAAAAGGACAGTTTTGATTCGATTTTACGTGCGGGAAATAACGTTTGGTATTATTCTCACTTGATCTAGTTGGAAAATATATACAAAGTTGACATAGGCTCAGTTGGAAAAATGTGCTAGACTGAGATATCAGAAATTCCAACTGGAATTTCAGATTTTCCGACTATCGTCGCTCTGACGAACTTTGGGGGGGGGGGTGAGACACCCCAAACCCCCCGGTCGTGACGGCCCTGTATCCCACATAGGTTACCAACTCAATACCAGTCTTCATATTAACAAAGCTCACTTTTCAAAAAAGACTAATGTTTAATTAAAGTAAACAGACCATGTTGTGTTTAAAAACAATTATTATGATAATATGATTTAAATAAAACATAACATAATAAAACATAAACATAATTTCTCGATTTTTTATTTCCCTGGACTTCCGAATTTTCCGATTTTCATTAAAATTTCCGAATAACAGTGTGGGTCCCGTATCTTTGTGGGCCCTCGGGCAGTGCCCGGTTACCCGACTGCTCAGTCCGCCCCTGGTTACCGGTAAAAATTTCAACAACATTAGGTACACATGTGAAAATACTATTGGGTAAAGTTTGCCCATTAATTGTTGATTGATGAGTTCACCTTAAGGTTGTTTACCCTGAGTTAAGTGATAAACAGCATCGCCCTAAGCCGATTAATCAACAATTAATTCACAATTTTGCTCTAGTGACCTCAAACAAACTTTGACCTGCATGACATACGGCTTCCTGAACTCAGTTTGGAGCATTCCAAGGCTAAGTATGAGATTCTTCCAAGTCAGCTTCTTTGAAATATCGTGTTACTACTGACCTCAAATGACCTATTATTTCCAACAAAACAATAGGTTTTTTAAATCAATGTGGAACATTTGCATGCTTATTATGAGATCCATCAAGATACCCTTCATGAGAAACCGTGTTCACGAGGTTTTCATCATTTGACCTCTTGCGATCCCATTTTTACCTCTTCCCCAAAGATAATTGCGTTCTTGTTCCAGCATGTCATATCCACTTGCTAAGATGTCACTTATCTTGGGAAACCTTGTACACTTACAGTTTACAAGTATCGGGGCTTCAGATGACCTCTGACTTCCACTGGCAACATTAGCTAGGGTTCATTTTTTGTAGTATCACGATTCAGTAAGTATGAAACGTATGAGAAGTTTCCACTATTTCAACTTTAGAGACAATGATGTCGTTTTTACTAGGTTTTCGTTTTTTTAACTTTGATGACCTCTAATGACCTTTGACTTCACCTACAAACAGTGCCGTTTTTGTCTGTGAAAGTGAGAAATCTGTGTGTCAAGTATGGAAAGTTCCTATATTTTGAGATGTCGTGTTAACAAGGTAACTGCTTCCCATGAACACGCACATACAGGCACGAACACATGCATACTCCCATAGACATATATGATTTACTTAGTTTGACCCCTAGTAACCTAAAACGAGATTTACCTACATCAGCTGAACACTGAAGGCTCTTGAACACTACAAGGTTCTTAGTTCTAATACTTAATGTGGGGCATCTACATATTACCAAGTATGGCATTCCCCAAATTTTTCCTTTTAGAGGGAATGAATTGTCTTAAATCTGCATGCTTCCTTTTGGTGTTCCACAAGAGTCTGCTCTTGAACCCATCTTGTTTACCCTATATACGAAACCTCTGTGCGATATTTGTAGGCAAAGGCGTACGAGGCGGGGGGGGGGCAGGGGACGGCAGACTGCCCCCCCCCCAAAAAAAATTCTGAGGTCGAAAATTCGGGCAGGAAAGGACAAAGATTCAGGCACACAATAGGTGAAATTCCGGCAGAGATGGAGTAAAAGTGAAAAGATTGCCCGAATTTTCTACTGAGGTCCCGAATTTTTGATAGAATGCCCGAAAATTGTGCAGAAATTTTCGCGTGCTTCGCGCGCATGTAGTGGTTTGGTGATCTCTTTTATGCACCTGAACTGCAACGAAATTCGGGCAACTTTTTGAGATTCGGGCAAAAATTTTTTGCCCCCCCCCCCCCTTCAAATTGGAAGAGTCCCGTACGCCTATGTTCGTAGGAAACATGGAATAAATGTTCATTTGTATGCGGACGACATGCAACTTCTACTGCCTTAAAACATTGTAGATCCCGACGATGCTAAGCGTGCCGTCAGTCGAACTGAGTTGTGTCTTGTGGACGTAAAGCAGTGCATGGCAGACAACAAACTGAAGTTAAAAGAAAATAAGACTGAAGTCTTGAACATAGCATCTTCTTATTACAAACATAGTAATGTTAGTCTGCTAAATTTTGTGACAGTAGTATGTTAGCCCCCCCCCCCCTCCAACGTGTGCAGAATATTGCGGCCAGTTTAATTACTTGGGCCCTTAAAGGCATTGTCTGGTGGCATTTTGTACGGTTCTTATATGAAAGATAAAACATTCCATTACATGTCATCCAAACCCCATACCAAAACTCCATTCCTAAATGAACTCAAGATGTCCCTTTTAATAAGAAATAGCTTACATCCAGGTTTCCTCAAAGTCACAGAACTTGATCCCAAGTGGGCAAATTGTCTCAGATTCCTTTTGTTATTCTTTATAATTGGATACCTTGTTTGTTCTTGAAATTTGATGCCCTTTGAATGTTTAGATGTTTTTCCTTGTAGATATAGTGAAAAACTGTTCCATAATTAAGGTACAGGAGATAAAGTTATGAAATATTCAATAAAGTGATATCAACATTATAATGATTAAAATGCAAGCTACCTCTAATCAATTTGCCAAGATGACATCACAGATTTCCAATCATACACTGCGGAAGCTGAAAAGGTAACATTTCTTCAAAAATCCGTATCTTCCAAATGAAAGATGCTATTGAGAAAGGGGTTTCACAGAACTAACACAAAATATTTCTACTTTTTTGAAAACATATTTGGTCACCAGAACATGCTTTTTCGTACCATTATGTAACCCCTGTATGACAAGATCTGCACTGGTTACCTATTCCTCATCGTGTAAAATACAAGATTCCATTGCTTCTTTATAAGGCTTTAAGATGTCTAGCACCTGTCTACATTAATGACTTGGTTGTTCTCTACAAACCCGTTCGTACCCTGTGCTCGTTTGGTGACAACCTGCTTCGATCGCCCCCCATTACAAAACCAACGTTGGTGACCGTGCCCTTCTTTGGTGCTGCTCCATCACTGTGGAACCTTCTCCCAGCTAATATCAGACATTCACACAATGTACTATCTTTTATAAATCTAAGCTTAAATCCAACTTGTTTTGTGAGGCATTTTTCTGTGTAAAGCGCCGTCAAACATATCGGCGCCATATTCATGTCATTTATCATCGCCGTCGTCGTCTTCATCATCATCATCATATCATGTTTCAAGGTTTTCCCAATTTGACCTCTAGTGAAGTCAAAGGATCTTTGACCTCCACCAAAACAATAGTGATCTTAAATTTTATGTTCAGTATCTACATACTGAGTGTGTGCAGCCTTAAGATTACCTATCTTGAGAGATTGTGTTAACTATTTTCTCATAATTTGAATAACGGTGGTCTCAAATGACCTTTGACCTTCACAAAAGAGACATCACTTCTTAAACTTATAATGTGGAACATTGACATGCTGACTATGAGAACCACCAACTTGAAGGTTACCCTCTTGAGATATTGTGTTTAGGATGTTTACAATGTTGGATCTCTGGTGACTCCGTATTACCTCTGATCAAGTTCAAGTCTATTAAACTCTGGTACAAAATACATGATAAGACACAGGGTGCCTTGAATCGTCCCTCCTCCCTCGACTGAAAATTTACACCTTTCGCACGTTGGACCTAGAAAATGTTTAGAACTTACGCTTTTGACGTATAACACTGTACAACTGAAGTTTTATATAGCCCAGCGCTTCTCAACCTATTTTAACTCGAGGACCACTTCGACTCTCAGAGTTTTTCTGAGGCCCACCTTACAAACAGTTTATGAGAAAGATATGACTACTAACCAGCTGGGGGTCACATCACAGAAAACTTTAGATCATCTATACACGTAAACCACCACTGCAGCGCATGCATGCTAGCTGTTTGCATGCACATTGCAGCACGACATAGGAAACACATTCATACGCTATGCGTGCTCTGGCTCTGTTGACGGACTTAGACCAATCGTACATGACAGTCCGGGCTAGAATTAGTGTGAAATACAACATCACTTTATTTTTTTTCTATTGTGTTCTATTTTTCTTTATTTTTTTATGGAGGATTTCGCGGCCCACCTGGGAGAGCTTCGCGCCCACCAGTGGGCCGCGGCCCACCGGTTGAGAAGCGCTGATATAGCCAACTATCCTCGAAATTCGACCATTATCCAGGAACTTTGCCCACTGTCAAACGGATCTTACAATAAGATTCAACTCACATGCCTTGGCAGATTTCCGACTGTCTAGGAGGTCGGCATATTTTGCAAAAATTGCTCGGTAAATTACGTGCTAACGGTGACGGTGGGCCTAACTTCACTATCTCCAATCGTCTATAGTGGCGACTCCCTGCCCTAATGGCATAGACGTACAGGGTATTATTTCCTAGCCTGGCATGTACCTTTTCCACAGATATGCTTGACGAAACCGAGAAAAATTATCCGATTTTTTTCCTGTAATTTGCCCGTGTAATTACGCCAAACTCCAGGTGGATTCCCCTCCCCCATTTAGACTCATGAATCGAAGGCTAGTCCTATGCACAATAATGTTTCCAGTCACGACGATAGGGGAGGTGTGAGTTGGAATCCTCCATCAAAATTAGTGGGTGGGATAAGACAAGGATATCTCCATCTTCCCGAGGGATTGGTACTTTCAAAGCACAGAGGCAAGTAGACCGGAAAAACTTTAGTTAGTAAAACATTTGCAAAGCAAAATGATATATTACCATGCATGGGCAAGTGGTGGCAAGCAAACTTTTTCCTAGGGGAGGGGGGAAGTGCTATGCGTGCGCATTGTTCCTGTACGTTTATACTTTTGAACAGGAGCGAAATGGGAAGGGGGACAAGTGGGGGAAGGCCATGACTGGGGGGATGGCCCTTTGCCCCCTTGATGGCGCCGAGGGGAGCACTGCCGTTTCGTTCTGGCAAAGTGCAAAAAAGAGAGCTGAAAATTTACAATCTTTGCTAAACAAGAAGAAATTTAGTAAATTTAGGAGAAATCAAATGACACCAGAGAGTTCATCGCAGTTTAATTAACTCACTGTATTTCCAATATAAATGGCATTTGGTGTGTTTGACCGTTCTTTAAAAAGGAACCGAAGAAAGGACACAGTGTCTTCGTTGCACGGATCATCAGCGATAAGTATGAGCGCATAAACTCTAGTAGCCATGCACCACAACAGCTCAAAAGATGAATTGTCCCACACCTAAGGACGTAAAGGAGATGCCAGTGAGAAATGATCTTCATATTTTCCCAGGAGACCTAGACTGCTTGTGTACATCAATAAAGATACGAACCAAGAGGATGACGGAGATTCAGCCAATCCATCATCCTTCCATCAACTACTTAAACAGTAGACCGACCACGATCCAAAGACCCAGTGCTCGAAAACTTCCTTGCAAGCTATTAGTGAAGACTTATTAAACACAAGGGCCACAAGGACAATTACGCACAACAGATACTGTACCTATGGAGGATAGATGGGCACTAATTAAACTAGAAAATGTGGTTACGAAAATCGTTACCACTTACTGTCCATGATTGTTTCTGTGCTGGTATTTAGAAACGTCCTTAGTGGTTATGCTAGCTTTAGAATATCGCCCTTTCAATTTTCAGTGTTGGCACAGTTAAGATGTGAGAAAGCTCGACCAAATCCGTCAGACAATAGGCCTATATGTACTTGAAGATAATTAAATCCTCTTCATGTACCGAAGTTTGAGTGACAAATATAGAATCACAGTTCACATATCTTTTAGAGGGTTGTCACCTTTATCTTTTATTTTGCATTTCCTTTCTCTTCTTTTCCACTTAATTCTGTGTCCTTACTCACACGGCTAACGTAAGGTAAAAGACGGTATCAGAACTGCGGTCGCCATTTTGTTCCTTTTTTAGATCCCTTAAATCACGCCCTCTAATTAGTTAAATCAACATGTAAACACTACTGTCATCTTGAAAACTACATTCCGGCCCCAGTTGCACTGATACAGTGCAATAACCTTTACTGTTTTCAAGAAATAATTCATGAACAACTAACAAAAATGTTCAATCAGTCTCAGTCCAAACAATTGAAAGTTAACACTTAACAAATCAACTATCCCAATTAATGAAAGTTCAAAACTCAACTGAACTGTAAATTTGTAAAGCCCCACAAAATTTGGTCTAAACCACCTAACCCATTTCTTCCTCAAGAAGTAAGCACAATTTGGTCACTGGCCTGACAAGACTAGCAGTTTTTGTTTTAATTTTGACGCTCCTGACTAATCCCCTTTTATCCCTATATGTTTCCAAGATAACCCCCAAAAGCCAAGAATTTCTAGGAGCTTGGTCATCTACAATTAGCACCACGTCTCCAACTGCCAGGCATCTCTTTGGCTGCAACCACTTCTGACGTCTCTGTAGAGTTGGTAAGTATTCTTTGGTCCATCTCTTCCAGAAGAGATCTGCCAGATACTGCATCTGCTTCCAGCGGCGTCTAGCAAACAAGTCCATTTCGTTGAACTTCCCTGGAGGAATATTTACAGGTGGTTTCATCAGCAGCAAGCTGTTTGGTGTAATGACATCTAGGTCACCTGCATCATCTGAGACTCGGGTTAAGGGTCTGCTGTTTACAATGGCTTCTACTTCACACATTAGTGTGTGTAACTGTTCCTCATTTTGACAGGTCTTTAGATATTGTTCAGTAAGAATGGCTTGCAAGATTTTACGGACAGTTCTTATCTGCCTTTCCCACACTCCACCATGGTGTGAAGCAGCTGGGGGATTGAAATTCCATTTGAACCCATGATTGCTTGAAAATGCACTCAGTTCATCTCTGTTAAATTCTTTCAGTGCATTCTGCAACTCCTTCTTTGCTCCCACCAAATTTGAGCCATTGTCGGAGTGAAATTCTTTTACATGTCCCCTCCTGGCTATGAAACGCCTCAGAGCACTGATACAGGAACTTGTGTCCATAGAGTGGGCAATTTCTATGTGTATTGCTCGACTTGACAAGCAAGTGAAAAGCACTCCATACCTTTTGTACAAACTTCGACCATGTTTGATTTCAAAAGGTCCAAAATAATCCACTCCACATCGTGTGAAGGCCCCTTCGTCTGACTGAAGCCTGTAAGATGGTAAGTCAGCCATTTTCTGAGTGCTGGCTTTTGCCTGGTATTTCCTGCAAGTAACACATCTCTTTAACATTTGTTTCACAGCTCCACCAGCATTGAGGATCCAATACTTTTGCCTCATTTCTGCAAGGATGTGGTTTCTTCCTTGATGCCCCACCAGATGATGTACGTGTCTAATAATAAGTGAAGACACATGACAATCCTTAGGAAGAATAACTTGATGTTTGGCATTAAACGGAATACTTGCATTCCTCAATCTTCCTCCGACCCTCAGAATTCCTTCATGCAGTTCAGGGTCTAGGCCAGTGAGTCTCCCTTGAATTGACCTTTCCTCCCTGCCACTGCTTCCTTCAGTGATAACCCTTTTGCCATTGTTATCACATTTGTTTGCATCAGCACCTTGCAAGGTAGCAATCTCTTTTGGGAATGCCTGTTTCTGAATGTAAATAATAATGGCATTTTCTGCAGCTTGTAATTCATCAGAGTCTAGAGAGGAGGAAAATTCTCTTGTATCACGTTTCCCTCCTTTCTGTAGCAATATGGCCTTCAAACGTAGCCACCATGCAACAGATCTTTTCAGCCTGTTCCATTCTGAGAAATACTTTATCAGGTTGTCGACAGGACTATCAAAACTTCCCATCTGTACGTTGACAGAATTGACTGTTACTTCACATTCAAGATCTTGTACATCTGAACTTTCTTTCTGACTGTCATTTTCTTCTTCTTTAGGCCAGAATTCCTCAGATTTTATAAGAAACTCTGGACCTTTCAGCCACTCTGTTTTGCTACTTAGTTCATGGGCACTCAGTCCACGGGATGCATGGTCTGCTGGATTGAGTTTAGAGTTCACATATCTCCACTGGTGGACTTCAGAGCCATCACGAATAACTGCAACTCGATTTGCCACAAATACTGGGTGCCTCGCCTTTTCACTTCTGATGTATTTTAAGACTGTTTGACTGTCCGTCCAAAAAACTGTTTTGTTGACTCCCAAAGAAAGTTCTCTTTTAAGCACACTGTCTTGACGCACGGCCGACGTCGCAGCAGTGAGTTCCATTTTAACGATAGTGTGTGGCTTTAGTGGAGCAACACGAGCCTTACCGGTGACGAAAGCGCAGTGAATTTCACCTTTGTCGTTAGTAAACCTCAGGTATGTTGCTGTTCCATAACCATCTTGACTTGCGTCAGAAAAGTGGTGCATTTGTGTGTTCACCACATTTCCAAACTCTTTAGGTTTGTAACATCGTCTCAATCTGAGATTCTCTATTTCCGGGAGTTCCTTTAACCACTCTTTCCACTCTCGTTCTTGCTCATTTGGTATTTCACTGTCCCAATCTAATTTCAATCTGCACAGAACTTGCAGTATTTTCTTTGCCTTCAGGAGGAATGGTGCAGCATTGCCAATAGGATCATAGACAGCACTCACTACAGATAATATGTTCCTCCTTGTGGGTTTCTTGTTCACCACCTTTGCACTGAATCCAAGCTGGTCTTTCTCTGCACACCATTGTACTCCTAGTACTCTTTCTTTGGGTAGTGAGTCATTCTGTAGATTAAGGTCTTTTACATATTTTGCCCTGTCTTCTTTTGGAATAGATTCAAGCAACTTTCTACTGTTGCTTACCCACTTTGTCAGATTGAATCCACCTTCTGACATACTTTTCTTCAAGTCATGGCATAACTGGATACCTTCTTCTTCTTCAGTAGCCACAGATTTTAGAAAATCATCTACGTAGAAGTCATTTTGGATTGACGATGTGACTTCTTGGCCAAATTTACATTCGTTGTCAAGGGCTGTTCTTTTCAAGGCAAAGTTTGCACAACTAGGCGATGAGACGGCACCAAATGGATGAGCTAACATTCTGTAATCCTTCGGTTCACCATTCAAGTCACCTTTGGGCCACCATAGATATCTTAGCAGGTCACAGTCCTTCTTTCTTACTTTAACCTGATAAAACATGGCTTCGATGTCTGCCATTATAGCCACACTTTCTTTTCTCCACCTCATGAGGACGCCATACAGGTGATTAGTAAGATCAGGTCCAGGAAGCAGTTGTTCATTTAAGGACATTCCCTCATAGATGACAGGGCAATTAAACACCACCCTAACCTTGTCTGGTTTCCTTGGGTTGTAAACACTGTGGTGAGGTATGTACCAAACCTTACCGTCTTCCCTGTCTAGTTCCTCATCTGGGATTTGTTCAGCATACCCTTTCCTTTCTAGAGTTTCCATAAACTCTGTATATTCTTTGGCTAACTGCTGGTTGTGCTTTAACCTCCTCTGTAGTCGTAAGGAAAATAACTGTGCCTGAACCTTGTTATTAGGCATTGTGACATCTTTGTTTCTCAATGGAAGGGCTGTCTCATAATGGCCCTCCACCTTTGTTATTGATTCCTGCATAATTTGCATAAATTTCCTGTCTTCTGCTGATAAGCCCTTTTTCTCATCAGAGAGACGTTCAGTGAAATCCATATTAATGTAGTTCTTTAACTGTTGTTCCAACTGTTCATTCCCATTCATGACAGTACCATTGCCAATTCTGCAGAAATTGACGTTCACTTGAGGGTTTTCAGTCAGTTTCCCTTCAAGGCCATACACCAGCCATCCTATTGGTGACCTGATAGCATATGGTTCACCAACTTTTCCTGATGAAATCTCTAGTGGCATTGAGACCCCTGGTACATTACTTCCAATCATCAGAGTCACATGGGGAATACTGGAAGAACCTTGTACAGCCGGGAGATCAATGTGACGTAAATGATCCCAGCCACGCAGGTCACTCGGGGTTGGAGAATCAGCCATGGTTGCTGGAATGTTGTCCTTGACATACACAGAAGGCAAGTCTATGAAAGCACTTCCATCCATATTTCCAACTTGCAATTCATCAAGTAGAATATCCATGGGAAGAACTTCCTGTAAATTCAACGTTTTCAAATGGACTTTTGTCCTTCTTGTCCTCAGCTGCAGTGCTCTTTGAAGCACATTATCTATGAAAACAGCACCACACCCATTATCAATAAATGCATAAGTAGCTATACATTTGTTACTCGCCTTCGGCTTGATCAGCACTGGTGTTATTGCCATCAGAGTACTAGTATCTTCATTTCTTTGTTTTCTTTTAGGCTTTACTTTATTTATGGCAACACGCCCAGTGGTAACGGTTGGTGTGATCTGGTCTTCTGACTGGTTCCTTGATTCCTTTTCTCTGGTAGGATCGTGTAAAATTGTAACATGAGCTTTGTCACATTTTTCACATTTAGCCCATTCCTTATTTGGGCAGTTTCTTTTAAGATGCCCAGGATTTAAACAACCAAAACAGAGTCCCTTATTCATGCAGACATCTGACTTCTCTTTTAGGCTGAGATTTCCAAACTTTCTGCAACTCAGCAAGTTGTGATTACTTCCACTGCCACAATAAAGGCAAGGGGATACTGCAGCTTTGTTTTCTTTTGATTGTTTACCTCCTGCTGTATTTGTGCTTTGCTTCTTACCCTTATCATGTAACGTTGCAGCAAAAGCCTTTTTCTGTGAAGGTAGTGTCTTCCCTTCTGATTTTCTGTGCTGATAACCCAGTCCTGCCACTCTAGGGTCATTCTCATTTCTTGAGAGTTGCCCAACAAAACTCTCAAAATCTTCAAGTGTTGGAGATCTCATTTCTGTTTCCCTGAAATGGCCCATTTTCTTAATCCATTGTTGTTGCATTCCCACTGGCAATTTTTTGGCTAAGACTTTCAAGAAATCATAACCATTCAAACGCTCCATCTCAGGATTGCCATATTTCATATTGCAACAGTTGACAAGGAAAATGGAAAACTTTCTCAGGGCAGCTTTGTCTCCAGTAGGAATCTTTTCCCAACTTTCTGCTTTAGACTGGTAAGCAGCAGCTAAAATTTGAGGTTGGCCATAATCTCTCCTTAGCAAAAATTTTGCCCTTTCAAATCCTTTAGAGGGGGTTTCTATGGATGTGCACTCTGTAATGAGAGTATGTGCTTCTCCTTCAGTGAATCTGAGTAATAATTCCAATCTTCTTGCTGGGTTTTGGGTCTTTTCTTCCACAACATGTTTAAAGTTCCTCATAAACGGTGTGAACTCTAAGATGTCACTACCATCAAATTTGTCGATTTCTGGTGATGGTAAGGCAGATTCTCTTTGATGGTCTACAATTTTGGTCAGAAGAGTAGCCATCGTCACATTATCCCCGTCATTTTTTTCTTTTGATTCTGGGGCTATACTTGGGTACTTGGAAGGTAGACAAGCCTCTGCAAAACTTTTCTGGTCAATTTCTCTCGTCTTTTCCCCCCCATTGCTCTTCATTATTGTGTGAAGATTTGTAAACTGGCATCTGACTACTGACCTTTGATTTCTCATACGTGGGTTTCCCCTCAGCTTCAGACTTCTGGCTACTAGCAAAAATTTTAGCCTCAGGGTTCAACTGACCATTGGGTATAGTGTGTTGTTCCCTTGTGACAACTGTATCTTGTTTTGGATATGTGGGTGATTTCATCTTTATGCTCTCCTCTACTTCTAGAGCAATCTTAGAAGAGATATCATGACTAGTCTCTATCTTATCTTCATGTTGCTGTAATAACTTTGAAACAGCTTTAGCTGCCTGTAATTCAGCATGCATATCAATTTCCTGCTGCTCAATTTCAATATTTGCTCTCTCCTCTTCTATTGCATTAAGGAGCCTCACTCTTGCAGCCTTCTGTTGAGCAATTCTTAGCTCTTCTTCAGCTTCATTTAGATCTAATTCTGCTTGAATTTGTCTTTTTCTTTCTTCTAGTTTATTCTTTTTCCTTTGAGCTGCCGCTTTTGCAACTAACTCTATTTCTTTCTGTTGGGTTCTGTATAACAGTGCTGACACTGTAGTCTTTATTGACACCTCACTATTTGCCGTGCTTTGTCTTGACCTATTAGTGCCTGAATTTCTGTTTACTACAGACACACTGTCATCTGGGCCAATTTCGCCTTCATTATCACCGGCCCCATTATCAGATGGAGCCATCTGCCTGGACCCCGAACTATACGACATCCTGCTTTAATGTCTCACTAGGAGCTTCAAAAGCTTCTTTATTGATTCACTTAATGTTTTCTGTTGTTGTTGCCTGATCTTTATCCTAAGATTAGGCTTTTCTGAGTTCACTTTAGGTTTCACTATCGTATACGCTATATCGTAGTATACAGTTTGCACACGATCAGTTCCACGAAATATAGTCGATGGGATCGCATTTCCATAATAGGCTCACACTGTAATGGTAGCCTAGCCCATGCGATAATTGTTACGTTAAGCGTGTGCTTATGATTTCGACGTTCTGTCGTCTTTTACTAGAATATAGAATCACAGTTCACATATCTTTTAGAGGGTTGTCACCTTTATCTTTTATTTTGCATTTCCTTTCTCTTCTTTTCCACTTAATTCTGTGTCCTTACTCACACGGCTAACGTAAGGTAAAAGACGGTATCAGAACTGCGGTCGCCATTTTGTTCCTTTTTTAGATCCCTTAAATCACGCCCTCTAATTAGTTAAATCAACATGTAAACACTACTGTCATCTTGAAAACTACAACAAATCACTTTGCTTTTACCGTTTGACTTTGAGAAGCACAAATTTTTGGCTTTGCATGCAGGAAATGATACTCTCCAGGTCTTGTGGGAAGTATTCAAAAATATTTCATGTCTAAACAAATCGTCCCTTGTTGAGACATATTTACCCCGTCAACGTGCATACAGTAACGAGGGACCGCCTATGCACTGAGCACTGTAGGCCTAATAGCCCAGTGCATGGCCGCGACGCAGCTAGGAGTTAGCGTTAGTGTTCTGTAGAGAGCTGTCAATGAGCCTAGCTGTACTTCTCCGCAGATATCATCACAACTGGACTTATAGCAGGCTACAAGCTTCATTTCTTGCTTCAAAATGTTTCAAGAAATCTCACTTTTCGTGATTGACCTTGCCTACCTACTCTGAGCAATCGACTAATCAGCAAACGCGACAGCACTTATAGCCGTACGTGTTTTACCGTTTTACGACATAAGAAGCGTACGTAGAGTACTGTGCGAAATACGACAGTACGACCATGTGCCAAAATATACTGTACTACTATTTAGGTAGTTTGACTTACTCAAGCCATTCTTAACAAAACAATAAAATACAAAACTGCCAAAATAAAAACCAATCATGCTCAGCCCCATTGCAACCAAAAGTGATCAAGAGGTCTCGTTCCCATCTACATGATTCACTCTACATAATGAGCTCAATGGTAGAACAAAGCACTCAGTGAGAATCAAGAAACATTGAACGAAAGAACTGCTTCTCGAAAATGAGAAGCGTGCCTAAGGTACTGTCCATGACGTCATGGACAGTACAATAATCTAACTTTTCAAAGTAGCGTCAGATCCTACTGCCGAACATACTTTAGTAATTTCCAACAGTGCTTATGCATAACGTCACGCGACGTCATTTTGGAAGGTAAACAATGACGCACGCTGCACGCATGACGTAGACTTTGCCCAGTAGACCTTACACATAACTGAGAGGGGCTTCCGCTAAAGAGCAAAAAGGTGGTTGTTGGGCATGTCTCCATACGTTCAGTGTGCATGCAACTTCAGAAAGTGAACTCCATTTATCCGTTTTTCAAAGAGTTTCACAGCAGGGATAAATCATTGTGCTTAAAGTTTTTGTTTTATACTCAGAACGTTTGTAATTTCTCCGCCAATAACTAGGGCAAAATCAACCACGTGATGTATGTATTACGTGCCGTTGCTTTGTTGTCGCAGAGAGCCAAATCGAAGTCCAGATATCCAGACGTCATTCTCCCTTATACTTTAACGTCTATGCGTAACATTATATGTGTAAGGTCTACTAGGCAGTGAAATGGCGACGGAGGAGACAAATTGGATTGTGAATCCCAGAGCAAAGTCAGACAAAGCATTTGGGAGAATAAAAACACACAAAAGAGGACACACCACTGAAACTCATCACTTGGGGGAGAGCACGGCAAATGAAAACTTGTCAGCATTTACTGATGTATTTCTCCAGCTAAGAACGGCGATCATGGTAGGGTGAGTCATGACCCCAATCATTTGGTGTGGGACGATCACCCTTTACCCTCATTCTTGAGACATAGAAAACTCCAATAATTTGGTTAAAGGGGACTAAGTATCTTTGATATTTTTGCAAAAACCGTAATATTTGGTGATATATGTGTGAATATTAGATTATCTGATGCTTCCAAGGTCATGAAAAACGCGGTTTGTGACATCGCCACATGACGTGTTGTCAAAGAATGCTTGTAGCAAATTCATCGTTTCCCTTTGGTCAAACTAAGTTAAGGCTAGGTCAGGAATAGTAGGCAGTTAAAGTTAATACATCTTTTTTAAAAGGCATCAGGGTAACGCCTTTGACAACAGCGACTCCAACTTTTAAGGAACCCTCTGTCTTTCTATTTTGTCGATGATTTTTCTAAATTGTAGACACATTCAGGGCTGTCGCTAGAGGTGGTGTGGACGTATGACCCCCCCTCCCCCATTTTAGCATCCAGTCGGAGAAATTCTTCACCAGTCGGTTGACTTCTTCACCAGTCGGCAAAATGAAGGGAAGGAGAGAGGAAACGTAGAAAGAGAAAGAAGGGTAAAAAGAGAGATGAAAAAAGGAAAGAAGAGCTCTTCTTTCCTTTTTTCATCTCTCTTTTTAATATTTGCTCTTTTCCCTCTCTCCTAGGAGAGAGGTAAAAGAGCAAATATGATGAAAAGACGGGAAAAAGCGCATGCGTGTGTGCAGGGGGTTAGGTTTGGCTCAGGGAATCAGAGATTGGAATGTAGACTATGTAGGCTGTGGACAACTCAAGTCGTAATATTTGAGAAAAGCCGTCAAATGTCAAACACATGCGAACGTAAACATATTCGTCCGGGGGATCTGCTCTGCAATAAGCTTGTCTCGATCAGACATGTCAAACGTGGTTCATGGCAATGTGATATCGTGTCACCGTGTGGTGAGACTACAAAATATTACACCAGTCGGCAAAATCAAGCAAACGTGGGGGAGGAGGGATGAAAAGGAGAGAAAAATGGAAGGCAAAACAAATAGCGTTGCATTCGACCATCGTTTGAGGAGGGAATGTCAGGCACCCCTTTCCACCATTGATACTTGCCGAATAGAAGTGAACGGACACCTCATTTGAACTTGATTCATTTATTGAATCCCTACAAAATGGGGTGCCATTTTACAGGGGGCTATGTCGAAACCCCGTAAAGGAAAAAGTTTCCAATTTTGTAGGGGAGCCTTAGTGGATGCTATTAAGTATGTTATCCCGACGGACGGTTGACCTGTTTTTGCTTTTCAGTAGGGCAAATTCTTCTATAAAACCCTTAAAATTTTCCCCTCGCTTTTGGGTTTCTTTTTTCCATTTCTTCAATAGTTCCATATAACTAAGCAGTATATAACCCCCTCGTAATTGAAACCTGGATAGTTTACAGAGTTTTCTATAAAGATCGGGATGAAATCATTTAAATATGCCCACAATCCCTTGCCCCGCCCTCTAGCTACGGCCTTGCCAACCGCGTAATTGTTCTTTTATTTATCGCACAATAAGGTAAGCGGCGACGACGGGTTTGACCATCATCAGGCAGGAGCGGTCTCGGTGAAACGTATGTTATCACCATGTGGAGCAGCCACCCTGACAGCCGACGTAATTTACTCTTAATGTGAAAGGAGAGCGTTTGAGATGCCAAATTTTTGCCATGCTTGAAGGGCACGATGGGAAGATTCATGACCAGAGTGACACATTTGTGTTCAAGATGTGACGCAAAACCAAGTCCCTCACGGGAGTGAGGACGAGATCGGCATTGACAGAATGAATAGCTTTTCAATGAAAATCGCTGACTCCGCCACTACTAATATGATTTTATCCATTTGCTTTCAAAGTGGTCTACAAACAGTGATGGCCCTACGGGGACATTTACCCTCCATATTGTCCCCTTCCCCAATTTAATCTGGTAATTGAAGATATAGGATAACCGCTTGTACAAGAAAAACCTCTTTATGCGACGTATTATTTATTCTCTGTACTTCTAACTGTCTTGAAAATGCAACAATTATTTGCTCTTTTCGCGCGCATACGCCACTGCTCCTTGGCAAAATTAAGCATTCTGACAGCTTGAGTGGAAATACTGTTCCAAAGCCACAACCTCTAAAACCCTCCGTTCCTTCCCATTACAATTCCTTGCATCACCAACTCGACCGACTGTCAGTCTGAGTTGGAAAACTACAAAAAAGTGTTCACATCGTGATTTCAATGGTCTATGCATTGCCCATGAAACATCTTGACTGAGGTAGTTAAATGCTTCATTCTAATGCCCATAATTTTGGAAATGCTCCAGAATTTCAGGGGGGTTCGCCCCTGCCCCCATTCGGGCGTTTTTTTTTCTGTACCCGACCTGAGCAGGGCCACCGAACTAGGTCCCTAGCCAAACAAGGTACTGAAAGGGGGACGGGATAGCTTTCGGGGGAGGAGGTGAAAAATTTTCAAGTGGGTTGAGATATACTAAAATGCATTATGGCAATGGTACTTTTTATCTTCTACGGGGCAAAAAGTTTTCCAAAGGGCTTCGCCTCCCTACCCCCTTGCCTACGAGCTTCCCCTGGAAGCAGTTGCTTCGTGCCACGCACATTTTTTCTGTCGGTATTTTCTTCCTTTTAGTCGGCAAAACATTGCACCCCCAAACATACACATTCAGATTGCCTTGGCGGCCCCCCTGGACATATGTCACCTGATTTCATGTTTTGTTTACGCTGTCATGTTCGAGGCAATCAATCATGTTGAAAGCACACATTGCGATATGTGGTTTGCATGCTATATCTATGGAATGGTAGTAGCACGGTATGCTGTTCTCGTCACTTTGTGTACGGGAGCAAACTATCTATTACTTATCCCCAAACATGGAAGCTTTTGCGTTGTCATTAGAAACGTGAAGTAAGTGAATGATGGGTCTATAGGGGAGGAAATTAGGGGATAAATCCCCCAATTTATTGAAACGTTCCCATTGAATGTCACTTTTTCACAGAGTAACCTTTGCTTCAAGGGCTCATTATTCCTCCCTTTTTCACACAAATATCCACTACTGTATGGGGCACTTGCTTTATGATAGTATAGTGACGAAACTTAATAAGGCGACGTCCAAACTTCGTGCATCGATCCAACCAACAACGTGCGTCAATAACTGCTGACACAATCAGCGCGTCAATTATGGTTGCAGCCAGCTTACCCCTCAGGCTCCCTAGCAAATAGACCTTATGCATTGACATCACACTGACGTCATTTTGGGGTAAAACAATGAAGCACACGTGTACTCACGGCGTAGATTTCGCCGCACGTGTAATAGACTTACGCGCGTATACGATTGGTTGACAAATCAGCTGTCTGCATTTACTGGTGTAACTTGCAGTGATACGCGCTTTTCCTCCATTTTCCTCCAAAGGAGGGAGCACTTTCTCCTTTGTAACATCATATGCATAAGGTCTATGGGTGGAAATCCACCACTGATTTCAAGCACGCACACGCAAAGACATGCAGCCTCAATTTAACTCGCAATGCTTACACAAAGCCGTGTTCATACAGTTCT
Source organism: Holothuria leucospilota (assembly GCA_029531755.1). NCBI lineage: Eukaryota > Metazoa > Echinodermata > Holothuroidea > Aspidochirotida > Holothuriidae > Holothuria > Holothuria leucospilota. The sequence continues at coordinate 3,332,967 of CM055972.1, forward strand.
GTACTCCAATCAAAGATATTATAAGCATAGATTCCAAACTTAAAATGGCGCTTTCACTCCTCATGGAGGCCAAAATATTGGGACAGAAGTGCTGATCACTGTCCAGTCAATAAATGGCTTACAAATTTAAAGTATTACTACTTGTTATTTCGGAACATTGTAAATTTAAGGAGAACCACTCCTCAATAAATTCCACTTAAATAAGCATATTAAGTTATTTCTTCATCGCGGCATTCCACATAAGGATACTTGAATATGAACGCACAATGACTGGTTTTGCAAGTTTATGGACTTATTTATAGACCTTATGCATTGACATCACACTGACGTCATTTTGGGTGAAAACAATGAAGCACACGTGCACGAACGGCGTGGATTCCGCCCCCACGTGTAGTAGACTTACGCGCGTATACGACTGGTTGACAAATCAGCTGTCTGCATTTACTGGTGTAACTTGCAACGATACACGCTTTTCCGCCATTTTCCTCCAAAGGAGAGCGCACTTTCTCCTTTGTGACATTATATGCATAAGGTCTATTGGTCAGTGTCTACGGTATCTTCATGTGACGCACTTTTATATGCGCGTTCAATTTCTTCTCACAACTAGCGTGTTCTTTTTCCGAATGCACAGAAACGTGCTTTAACAAGCATTCCGGATAATACACAGAGGACTGTACTCTGCGCTTATATAACGCGTTGTAAAAGTGCACGCACACTAACCTCTTTCAACAATGAAATTTTCTGTAACGCGCTCTACTTTTTGTACTAGTCTACGCAGATCATCGAATAGAACGGCGGGCATGCATGTCAAATTTACACTTCGCCCAGAAATCTGGGTCTCCATGAGGAGTCACTGAGCGTAACAGTGTCACTAGGTATAGGATTTAGAATCTATGTTTATAGTATCTTTGACTTAAATTGCAAACAGCGCCCGCTGAAGTTATTAGGTTACTTCAGCCTGAGTAACTTCGGATCCTCGGCTAATGCTGAAAAAATTGAACTTGCCTGCACGGCTATCTCTCAGTACGAAAATTCTGCGGTAAAGATTTATAGCTCGCAAATAAAATCAAGTCCGCCGAAAGATTTGAAGGTAAAAATAAATTTCTGTTCCTTCCGCAAGCTTGTTTTAGAAAAATGAGAACTTTCGTGGGATGGCCTTACTAGGTTCACCATCATATAAGCATTCTCTTCAAAACGGAATCTTCTCTTAATTAGGTTATGAAAGGGAAACATGAACCTAGAGCTGCCTTTGATGCTAATAAGACCCACAGTAAGTCATTTTTTAGGCTGCATACTCGGTTTGAAATTTCTTCTGTACCTTTTCACTCATGTCCAGCTTCTTCAAGCAATAGTTATATTTACTGCTGTTGCCATCCGTAGTGTTGAGAATTAAGCAGTCTTTGGACCAGTCGCTTTTTCTTTGTGGACTCGGTATTTTTTTCTTTGATCCTTCTTCTGAACCGTTGTATTTCTCTTTACTGTTATAATGTTTGATAAACATCCTCTTTCCAGTCGATGTCATCCCTTGAAAAAAAAAAAGAAAACGCAGACGATGTATAAAGAATAACATTTTAATTGCAGACCAGTGGTGGGATGAATCATTGCATAATTTTTGCAACGGATAAATTCAAAGATATTGTACAACTTTATCTAGCTTGGCGACGGTGAAAGCGACTTGGATTAAAAGAAATCGATTGCATGCAATCATTCAAAAAGTTACTGTAAGCATTGCAGAAGGCCTTTTACAGTGAGTTGAAATTGGTTCACTCCTTTCCGAACGGACAGTCAGTACTAGTTTTTTTTTTTACGTTAAGGCCAAAACGTTGAGAAACATTTTGTACGTTGATTAGTATGTAAGTAGTAATACTGTCTCTGAACTTATCGTTTCGAACTAAACTTTATGTTTGATAAAGCTGAGGGAGTTCCAGCTGAAATATCTAGTTATGACGTAACTGTGTTAGAGTCATTCATACTGCGTGGACGATGTACCTTGTAAAAACGAAACCATTTGTGTGATATAAAGAACAATGTAGTACACTTCACTGCAAGATAGTAAAGATTTGAAGTCACCAGCATTAAAATGTGTTGTACGGTACCTTTCTGAAACGTGATTTTCAAATGATCCATAATTCACGTCCAACCAAATAGCTCTACACAAAAAAGTAAGGCCAGTTCGATGTAGGAAAGAAAAAATAAATCAAGTACAACTACGTCTCCACGGTTTGGAGAAATTAGGCTCGTAACTGATGCGTCTACAGTCAAAATGGTCTCGTGGGGGACTGGTCAAAAAAAAAAAATCCACCAACACGGAGTGGATTTCTTTTAAAATTAGTTTGTATGGGTATCTCAAAGATACTATAAGCATAGATTCCAAACTCCTATACTACAGTGTTATGGAAATTGACTCCTCATGGAGACGTGAATATCGGGGCAAAACTGTGAATTTGACATGTACCCAGTTCTATTCGGCGATCTGCGTACAAAAAATAAGAACGCTTTACAAAAAATTCCATTGTTTAAAGAGGTTAGTGTGCGTGCACTTTTACAACGCGTTACATAAGAGCAGTATTTATTTCTCCATGTATTATCCAGAATACTTGACGCACACTTTTGCGCTCTCGGGAGACAAACGCGTATCATTTCCCGTTGTGAGCGCGTAAGAAATTTAACGCGCATATAAATGCGCTTTACCTAATTACACCATAACACCCTTACTCGAAATCCAGATATGGATCTATATCTGGCTATATCTGGCTAAATACAGCCTTTATATGGCCATATCAAGCCAGAATGTGCAGCCAGATATAGGTGACTTGATACATTATATCAAGTTTTATATGACCATATCAAGCCAGATATAACTTGATACAATGCCTGTCCAGATATGTAAATAAAATTTTATATGGCCTTATCAAGCCAGAAATAACTTGATGAAATGCCAGCCGAGATATGTGAATAAAGTTTTATATGGCCATATCAAGCCAGATATAACTTGATGAAATGCCGTCCCATATATGCACATGTTTTATATGGCCATATCAAGCCAGATGTAACTTGATACAATCAATGCCAGTCCAGATATGAAAAAAGTTTTATATGACCATATCAAGCCAGATATAACTTGATACAATGCCTGTCCAGATATGTAAATAAAATTTTATATGGCCTTATCAAGCAAGAAATAACTTGATGAAATGCCAGCCGAGATATGTGAATAAAGTTTTATATGGCCATATCAAGCCAGATATAACTTGATGAAATGCCGTCCCAGATATGCACATAACGTTTTATATGGCCATATCAAGCCAGATGTAACTTGATGCAATCAATGCCAGTCCGGATATGTAAATAAAGTTTTATATGGCCATATCAAACCAGATATAACTTGATGAAATGCCAGCCCAGATATGTGAATAAAGTTTTATGTGGTCATATCAAACCAGATAAAACTTGATAAAATGACAGCCCAGATATGCCAATAAAGTTTTATATGGCCATATCAAGCCAGATGTAACATGATGAAATGTCATTTCTGGTATGCACAAAGAGTTTTGTATGGCCATATCAAGCCATATGTAACTTGATGAAATGCCAGCTCAGATATTCAAATCAAGTTTTATATGGCCATATCAAGCCAGATGTAACATGATGAAATGTCATTCCAGGTATGCACAAAGAGTTTTGTATGGCCATATCAAGCCAGATGTAACTTGATGAAATGCCAGCCCAGATATGTGAATAAAGTTTTATATGGCCATGTCAAACCAGATAAAACTTGATAAAATGTCAGCCCAGATATGCCAATAAAGTTTTATATGGCCATACCAAGCCAGATGTAACATGATGAAATGTCATTCCTGGTATGCACAAAGAGTTTTGTATGGCCATATCAAGCCATATGTAACTTGATGAAATGCCAGCCCAGATATGCAAATAAAGTTTTATATTGCCATATCAAGCCAGATGTAACATGATGAAATGTCATTCGAGGTATGCGCAAAAGGTTTTGTATGGCCATATCAAGCCAGATGTAACTTGATGAAATGCCAGCCCAGATATGTGAATAAAGTTTTATATGGCCATATCAAACCAGATAAAACTTGATAAAATGCCATTCCAAATATGCAAATCAAGTTTTATATGGCCATATCAAGCCAGATGTAACATGATGAAATGTCATTCCAGGTATGCACAAAAAGTTTTGTATGGCCATGTCAAGGCAGATGTAACTTGATGAAATGTCAGCCTAGATATGCAAATAAAGTTTTATATTGCTATATCAAGCCAGATGTAACTTGACGAAATACCATTCCAGATACGTAAATAAAGTTTTATATTGCTATATCAAGCCAGATATAGGTTGATGAAACGCCAGCCCAGATATGCACATTAAGTTTTATATGGTCAAATCAAGCCAGATATAACTTGATAAAATGCCAGCCCAGATATGTGAATAAAGTTTTATATGTCCATATCAAGTCAGATATAAATTGATAAAAATCCATGCCAAATATAAAAATCAAGTTTTATGGCCATATCAAGCCCGATATAACTTGATAAAATTCCATGCCAGATACACAAATCAAATTTTATATGACCATATCAAGCCCGATATAACTTGATAAAAACCTATGCCAGAAATAAAAATCAAGTTTTATTTGGACATTTCAAGCCAGATGTAACTTGATGAAATGCCATTCCAGATAAGTAAATAAAGTTTTATATGGCAATATGAACCCAGATAAAACTTGATGAAATGCCAGCCCAGATATGCACATAAATGTTTACATGGCCACATCAAGCCAGATGTAACTGGATGAAATGCCATTCCAGATAAGTTAATAAATTTTTATATGGCCATATCAATCCAAATGTAACCTCTGTCGTGCAACTGGCTTGCGTTGGAAGAAGATCTTAAAGGTTTTGAACGTCGCCCACGCTTGATAGAATGGTTCGGGAGTATAAGGAGGATAATTCGGTTTCCGTCAGTTTGGATGAGTCCCCTTTTCGCCTGCGTTGCAAGCGGAATCCACCTTCAGGAAGAAATCTGCATTTAGAGTCCTTTATCAGTGCGGTCAGACAAGATGTGCAAGACTTCCAAATTCCTAAGTTTGTCAGAGACAATCTTACTTAAGAGGAAAGAGCTGCTCTTAGGAATTTACGTAAGGACAATTCGATCATAATTAACCAGAAGACGAGGGACCAGGGACCAGCATTCGTGATTCAGAACACTACCGATTATGTGAGTAAGGTCGAAAAAGAATTGTCAAATTTTAGTATCTATAAACCTATCGAGGAGGATATTACATCTTTCATTGTTGACAAAATTAAGTCCTCGGTTGTACGGATGGTCAGTGAAGGTTATATAAATCCCACTGTAGCCAGGCAAGTTTATTTTACCAGAAAACCCCAAACCTTCTCGTTTTTACACCCCACTCAAGACCCACAAAAAACCCGACTCACTGGGGGATATCCCCATTAGACCAGTGATAGCCATAGAAAATCTTTCAGTCTTCGTAGAACATTATATTAATCCAGGAATGCAGCAAGTCCCTTCTTTTGTTCGTGATTCTAAGCACATTCTCAATATTATAGAAGACATTAGCGAAAATGGCCCCTTGGACCCAGATATTTGTATGTTTACTATCGATGTAAAAGCCATGTATCAAGTATGCCACGTGATTTGGGTCTAAAAGGGGTCAGAGATGCCCTATATAGGCGTTCCAGCTTAATTCCTAGCACTGATAATCTGATCTCTTGTTTGGAAATCTTTCTTGACTTTAACAATTTTATCTTTGGGGAGCAACATTTCTTACAAATCCATGGTACATCTATAGGACCTAAGATGGCACCTGGTTATGCTTGCTTAGGGATGGGGGTGTTTGAAGAAATTTTGGCTAATGTTGTAAGTAAAAAACTGTTAAAATGGGCTCGTTATATAGATGACATTTGGGGTTTATGGGAGGGTGACAAGGATTCCTTCACTCAGTTTTTGGTTTCTATTAATAATCTTTTTCCAGGAGAATTCACCGCAGAGTTTAGTAATACAAGTATTCTGTTTCTTTGACTTTAAGCAATGGTGTCATACATACTAAGTTATTCACCAAGCCTCTTTTACAGATCCTAAGTATGTCAATTATTCTTCATCTCATCCTACAAATGTTTTGGATAATATAGCTTATAGTCAAGCTTTAAGATTCAAAACAGTATGTTCCAATGATTCTGATAAAGAGAAGTGCTTTCTTAATTTAGAGGAAAACCTCGTTTCTCGGGGTTATCCTAGCAAAATAGTGCGTGAAAAAATAAGTAAAGCTGATGGCCATTCTAGAGCTCACATTTTAAAAAAAGCTTCGAATAAGAAGTCGAATCGTACTAAACTTGAAGCTTCCCAAGTAGTTACCAGAAACCCCCGTCACCCGCCTTTTAGGGATATTCTTCAAAAACATTTTCATATCTTGCAGCTTTCAACAATTATGAGCAAGGAATTCAAGGCTCCCCCAAAGTAATTTTACGCCAACCGCCTAATTTACGTAAACTTCTGGTGCATTCGACTCTTAAAACCGATGTTGAGCCGCAAAAGGCCCAAGGGTTGCTTTAAGTCACACGAACGCAATTGTGTCACTTGTAATGTTCTTAAAGAAACCAGAGTATTTAAGAGTCAGATTACTGGTGTTACTTATAAAATCTTTAACTCAGTTACTTGTACTTCTACTTCTGTTATCTACTTAATTGCTTAGACTGTAAGAAACAATAAATAGGTGAAACTGGGGGTGAGCTTAGATAAAGACACAGAGGTCACAAACAGGAGTTCAAAAAAGGTCACACTCCTCTGGGCAAACATTTTAAAAGGTCCTGTAATAACTTTGAACTTACTGGCATTTCGACATTCCCTAATAAAGACAAACCACAACTGTTTTGGATCCACCAACTGAAAACTCTGCATCCTAGTGGCATCAATGTTAAAAAGGTACCGAAGCAAAACTAATCTTTGTGCTTCTTTTTTACTTGATTTCAAGTTATTTAGCCCTTTTGTGTAACGCTGACACGCTCTTTTAGTTTTGTTAAGGTTGCGTACTCTTCAGGGTCTTCTTACTCAGCTTTTCTCTAATCTTATTCTGTTTGGTCTCTGATATTATTCTATATATCTAACAGGTTCTCACTGTTCTCAGTATAATCTGTACACATTCCATTGCCTCTTGAGAAAGGAAGGACGACCCTTCCGAAACGTCGAGTTTTTAAATACACGGTTTTAGCCAATTTCAGTTCTTGCTTTTAGTGTATCCTTTTAGACTGTATATATATATATATATATATATATATATATATATATATATATATATATATATATATATATATATATATATATATATATTATATGCACTAACTTCCTCGATGTCACGCTAAATTTCACCAGTTAAGCATACCGACCCTTTACCAACGACACAGTACCCTGTAGGTGAACAAGCTCTCCAATCACCCACCAACGGTAATTGATCCCGAGATCCATCAATCGTAGACTTTCAAGCGTCTCAAGCGATGAGAATGAATTTAACTCAACATGATGCGAATACCAACGTGCCTTAAATAACCCCGGCTATCAACACGGACTTGAATACAAAAAAGGCCCAAAAGAAACGCAACAGAAAGAAAAATATCATTTGGTTTAACCGACCCTATAGGAAGAACGTCACCACAGGCTAAATATAGGCAAACCATTTTTACAGCTACTGGACAAGCACTTCCTCGAAGGGAACGCAGGCTCTGCACGATCTTCAATCGAAACCATGCAGAAGTAAGCTATAGGCATATTTGTATGGACAATATGGCCAACAAAATTAAAGCGCACACAACAAATCCATTCCAGAAAACGTGGACCGCGGAGGCAGAGAACGCAATTGCGAGACCTACCAACTGCCTATTAGAGGGACAGTGTTATAAACAAAAAAACACTTTACCAGGGTCACCTCCCAAGTTCCTCCAGGTCTCTAAAATTTACAGGACCTGATCCAAAGGGGCGTATCATCAGAAGAAATTCTAACAGAATCATAAAAACAAGTTTAACCAAATGTTGGCAATTAAAAAACTTTGCATCTGGCAAATCTATACCCCCTTCCTTTGCGCCATGCACTATGTAGAGACGGTTACGCCCACTCCCCTATCTCATATTCCTGGATCCGGCCCTGATCTACATAGGGGCTTGCGAAACTGAATTCAAGAGGTGGTATGACTATAAGTCTTCATTTAAACTCGAACATAAACGTTTCGACACCGAGCTTAGTAAACCAATTGGTTAGAAACTGAGCCGTAAAACCTCATCTAACAAACTAACCGAGCTTAGTAAACACATATGGCCACCACGTAAAAACGAGATCAATTTCAACCTGAGTTGGAAACACCTCATACAAGCCAGCTGTTACTCTAATACATCGAAACGCTGCCAATTGTGTCTAGGGAAGAATACCTGATCATCACAACAAGGAAAAGCTCAATCCTGAACAGAGGAATACAATTAATCAGTAAAGGCAGACGTTCGATTTGGCTAACACGAGATGAATCTATTGTAGTTGACTCACTTGACTGCTTCTACTAGGCACGGTGCCAGCTACTTATCATTCTCAATTAAAAGCCCACGCACATATTTTTGTATGAAGCTTTCCCGAAACAGAAGGCAGTAAAATAGACAGAAGGGAGGGGGCTTCAGGAGATTTGTTGACAACGTATCTGTCTCTTAATAGACAACATACTCTCCTCTTTTACCTTACCAAAAATTAGCATATCACTAAATTATGGACATTTTCCGGCCATATATGATCAGTTCCAAAAACATCCCAAAGATAGCGCCATTTTGCGTGTAAAAGACCTTAATAATAAAAAAATTCTTAAAGGGGAGGGGGACCCCTTCCCCAGGACGACACCTTTATGTAGTGACAAATGAAAGACTGAAACTGCTGCGTGCAAATGCAGAAACGCTTGAAAAACAAAGGTGTAATTTACGCAGACTTGAAGGAACTGAGGTGGGTATTACTGTATTACGACATCATCTATGGTGCCCCCAATCACAAAAAAAAAAAAACCTGGCGGAGTCACTGATCTCAAGCCAACTTGCAGTTCTTGTAATGATCTCCGAATTCAAAATCCAGTTGTCCGGGATGACCCTATATGTTGATCCCTGCCTTTTTTAAGCTTACAGGACATTGTTGCTCTTGTACAATTTCAATCCAGTGCAGCTTATCAACGAGTTTTGTGCTCAAAATAGCATTTCCTAAATGTATGAACATACTAATAGCCAACCAAAGAACATTACAACTGAAATTAATCCATTAAAACAGTCTTCCTGGCACTTCTGAGACATTAAAACCCAGTGGTTCGATATTCATAAAAGGAGAAAAGGTTCGATGTTCATAATCTGGAAAAGAGTTCGCTATTCATGATAGGGAAAAGGATTCGTTATTCGTTAGGAAACTGAGAATTCTCTACTCCCAATGGCAATAGAAACCCCATTTTAGCTTGTAAAATGGAAGAAAAATTCATTATTCTGGATTCAGCACCTCAAAAACCCTTGATCCTCCCCTGAGCCTTATGTGTTCGGGGGACAGCCTGATATTCATAAGGTTTTTTCATTCATAAGGTTCATTGTTCATAAGGTTCGTTATTCATAAAAATAGTGATAAAAAAGGTTCATTATTCATAAGGTTCGCTATTCATAATCGAGAATAAGGTTCGTTGTTCATAACCCAAAAATCGTTCACTGTTCATAATCAAAATTAAGGGTTCATTATTCATAACAAAAGGGTTCACTATTCATAATTGAAAAAGGGTTTGCTATTCATAATCGGAACAAGGGTCCATATTCATAATCGAGATTTAGGTTTTCTATTCATAATCCCCCCAAAACTTTGACTCGTTGAAAGGCTAATTACATCCCATCTAAATAGACCATATAAAAACGCCGTCAACATGTTGTAGACAACACATTGGCCTATCATCCCTGCGAGTTTTAAAGGTGTGCCCCCTTCCACGAGATACAGGAAGCCTTTAAAGCTAGAAAAACGCCTTTTCCCATATTTTGAATATTGAACCCTTTTTCCTATTATGAATATCGAACCTTTTTTACAATTATGAATAACGATTAACCTCTTTTCCTATTATGAATAACGAACCTTTTTTTTTCTGTTATAAATAACGAACCTTGAGAGCAACGAACTTTTTTTACGATTATGAAAAATGACCCTTATGAATAAAAACCCTTATGAATATCGGGTAGACCCCGTGTTACGAATAATGAACCATACATTTTATTATGAAGCACAAACCCTATTTATTATGAGTAGCGAACCCTTGCCCCATTATGAATATCGAACCTTTTTTGCCATTATGAATAAGGAACCCACTTTTCTATTATGAATAACGAACCCTTTTTTCTGTTATGAATAACGAACCTTATGAATATCAAACCCATTCTTTTATTATGAAAAACGAAACTTATGAAAAATGACAATTTTGACTACAGAATCTTATGGACAGTGACCCTATGACTAAAAAAACCTGATGAATATCGAGTTGTTCCCAAGGGAATATGCCATCCCCCCAAAACCAGGGACTCGAGCTGCTTACAACTCCGTGCCCAAACATACTTAGGAATAGCCCTATAGTTTTAAATACAGTTGATAACTTCACTTTGATTGACATTCACTCAAACAATATAGCTCCACTCTGGTTGGTCCACAAAGATACTGTATAAAGGTTAGTTTGTGTTCCCAATAATTTCACCCACAGTTGAGTATTAATATGACCTCGAGCAATTGAAACTCAGTCCACTGCGGCTCTGTCCTGAAGGTGTACTAGACAGGTGTTTTTGTTTAAATTGGAGGAGGGCTAGAAGTAAACTTAGGCTAGTAGAGAGAATTTTTCTGTCTGGAGTGAGATTAGAGAGCCTTTAATTGCAAAACAAAATAGAATATTAGCAAAGTAGGAAATGGTGGCTTACCGGTCAAAGAAAGGTAGGTCACGACACTGAGTAAGACAAGGATCAAGAGGTCTGTTATTGATACTTTCCAAGGGTACATGATGAATCCTGACAAGCAGCAAACTATGATAGTTAATTACAAGGATACACTCTTGAAGACGAGAAAGGTTGCCCTCATTTATTCTGATTGCAACAGACAGCTGCTATGATGTAGACCTTTTTAGGAAAAGTGATGCAGTTTATATGCCACTGCAGGAGGAAACCTGAAAACCGTCCAAATAGCATAACAAGACCGCAGTTCGAAGCGACACAACAAACTAGAAAATGTGGTTACGAAAATCGTAACCACTTACTGTCCATGGTTGTTTCTGTGCGGAAACGTCCTCAGTGGTTATGCTAACTTTAGAATATCGCCCTTTCAATTTTCAGTGTTGGCACAGTGAAGATGTGAGAAAGCTCGACTAAATCCGTCAGACAATAGGCCTATATGTACTTGAAGATAATGTAATCCTCTTCTAATCCTCTTCATGTACCGAAGTTTGAGTGACAGATCACTTTGCTTTTACTGTTTGACTTTGAGAAGCACAAATTTTTGGCTTTGCATGCAGGAAATAGTACTCTCCTGGTCTTGTGGGAAGTAGCCTATTCAAAAATATTTCATGTCTAAACAAATCGTCCCTTGTTGAGACATTTTTACCACGTACACGTGCATACAGTATACTGCATCCGTTCTTAATAACGAGGGACCACCTATGCACTGAGCGCTGTAGGCCTAATAGCCCAGTGCATGGCCGCGACGCAGCTAGGCGTTAGTGTTAGTATACTGAAGAGAGCTGCCAATGAGCCTAGCTGTACTTCTCCGCAAATATCGTCACAATGGACTTATATTAGGCTGCAAGCTTCATTTCTTGCTTCAAAATGCTTCAAGAAATCTCACTTTTCGTGATTGACCTTGCCTACATACTCTAAGCAATCGACCAATCAGCAAACGCGACAGCTCTTATAGCCGTACAGTGTGTGTTTTACGACATAAGAAGCGTGCGTAGAGTACTGGCGAAATACGACAGTACGACCATGTGCCACAATATACTGTACTACTATTTAGGAAGTTTGACTTACTCAAGCCACCCTTAACAAAACAATAAAATACAAAACTGCCAAAATAAAAACCAGTCATGCTCAGCCCCATTCCAACCAAAAGTGACCAAGACGTCTCGTTCCCATCTACATGATTCACTCTACAAATTGAGCTCAATGGTAGAACAAAGCACTCAGTGAGAATCAAGAAACATTGAACGAAAGAACTGCTTCTCGAAAATGAGAAGCGTGCCTAAGGTACTGTCCATGACGTCATGGACAGTACAATGAACGCCGGCATACTTAGCATTGTAGACCTACGTGAACGTTTTCGTGAATCCTTTTATAAATGTTTTTTCGTTGAAAGTCGTGAACAGAGGTATTTTCTACCGAAGTGATTGTATTTATTCCGAATCAGTGATTGCATCGTCCCATTCCGTTTTCATCTTTCAAATCCGAAGCGTTCATTGTGTGTCAAGATATAACCCGTTAAGCTAGGTTCATGCTTCTCTGCCGACCTAGGTCGCCGCACACTTGGCGATAGTGTGCGATAGTTTGTCACTCGTTCATACTACTCGTTTGATAGGGCTTATCGCCGACCTCAAACGGACATTTTCTGCACCTATATAATCCGCGTTTCAATTCATACTCTGCGTGTAAGTTTCGGACACCGTTTCGGCATCGAAAGTGCATTCGGGGAGATGGAATCAGATGAGGAGGAACTGCTTCTAATCTACGCTTGGCTTAATCGCAAAAGGAAGAGGAAATCGAAAAGGCCATGGCATGGGCGTGGATCATGGGGAGCGGGGGACGCGTCCCCCTCACTTTTTTGGCAAGGGGACATCTCAAAAAATTCCCCCTCACCTTTTCACCATTTGCCATCCATTTTTTCACACGGCCCCACCCCATTTCCATGTTTGTGGTCTTTACTTATTGCTCGAAATAAGAGACAAAATCGAAAAGTTACTTAAAAATTGCTAACGCCGATGTCAAAATGGCCGTTATGCCCCTGTAGTTTGCCGTCAGTTTTGTGCCACAAAATTCAACTCGCACTATTCACTAAAGCTCCTAAAACTAATTTATGCTAGTAAGGTTCGTTGAGAGCCGACTGCTATGCAAGGACAAGGTGAACCACAGTGTGTACAACAGTGAAATAATGAAAAGATTGCTACCAGTATCACCTCTATCATACTTTCGAAAAAGCTCTGACATGCACAGTCATGATCACTTTCATGTCCAGATTTTATTAGATATGAGTAAACATGCTATTCACATAGGCGTAAATACGGAGGGGTGGCCCCCAGTGATAATCAAAGGTCGGTCTCTGCGCGCCAAAAAGTCGGTCTCAAATCCAGTTCAATATGCTTTTGTAACAATAGACCAGACATGAACAACATTTGAAGTGAAAAGATTCCCCCAGTTCTCTACTGAGTTCCCGATGTTTTAATCGAATGCCCCCAAAACGTGCAAATATTTTTGCGCTTCCCGCGCATGTAGTGGTTTAGTGGAATCAGTTAGGTATGCCTTTGTAACAGTTAACCAGACATGAAAAACATTTGGTTTGAAAAGATTGCCGGAATTTTCTACTGAGTTTCCGAATTTTTGATTGAATGCCCCAAAAATGTCCAAAAATTTTCGCGCGCTTTGCGCGGATGTAATGGCTTAGTGGTCTACTTTACGCACCTGAACTGCAACGAATTCGAGCAATTTTTTGAGATTCGACCAAAAGATTTTCTATCACCAAATTGGAAGAGTCCCGTGCGCCTATGATTATTACTACCGTCCTGTAAATTGTAATTATCTAGGAAATTTGGATCATACAACTATGCCAATGGGAGTCGGTCTCCAAGAAATGTAGTTGGTCCCAAAATAGTTCACTCCCTGCAAATTCATGTATATACACCCCTAGCTAATGGTATATGTAGTCTGACGATTTACTGTTCACTTCTTCACACAGTGTGGTCTTGATTTATCCTAAGACCTAAGTAAACAATTCACTAAAGCAAGGAAGATGAAAAACGTCTTAAAAAAGTAAAAATTCATGGTGACATATTCAATTTAAATTTAGCACCAAATGTAGCACCATTTTGCATCCACCCGCCTTTCGTGAGCAACTTGCCCAAATGGGAGGAAGACACCACCTCCCTTGGACCCCTCCCCCAGGACGGCGATTCGCAAATGGTGAAAATTCCCCCCCCCCCCATCTTTGGAGATGGATCCACGCCATTGGCAGGGACCGCACGCAGCCGACCTCCAAAAAATTGTAACACTACACTCTAAAAACGGTTGGATACGTATTCCTCCTGCTTAACTGTTGGGTAAAAAATTGACCCAAGTTGGTTACAATGTACCCATTGCTGGGTAATGTTTAACCCAACAAGGGTCAATTTTTTACCCAACAGTTTAGCAGGAGGCATATGTAACCAACCTGGGTAAAAGCTTACCCAACTGATTTTAGAGTGTATGAAGATCAGAAATGACCTTTGCCCTAATGTATTTTAGTATGTCCCCCCTGAAAAATATTCCGCCCACTCAGAGAAGTTGCCCCCTCCTGTACCTTGTCCGGCTACGGGCATGTCACTAGCTGGTGACTGCCAAGGTGAAGAACTGTGAGACAGTTCAGTTTATTGAGTTACTATGACCACTGACTAACTCAACTCCTATGAACTTTCAAAAGGCGTATAGCCTACATAGGCCCAACAAGAAACATCAGCCCCCTTCCCCGGAGCAACTAATAGGACGGGTATCGAGGCATCAACGCAGAAGGGTTGTTTTCAAGTGGCTACTTATTTCAGGCCTAGGGTCGTTAAATGTAAAAAGTTTCATCTCTTGTGCACTACGTTTACACAGGCGTAGGAAGCGGAGCGGGAACTAACCCCCCCCCCCGTCACAAAAGTGCCGTGGGTGAAAGTAGCCTTTGCTTCCGCCCCCTCCGGTAATTCAAGAACGAAAAACCCTAATTTGTTTCTTTTGTATAAAAATGTTAAAAATTTGCAGTAATTTGGCGGAAAATTTGCTCAACAAGTGTTACACGAAATTACATCTAAGGACCCTCAAGCATTCAAAATTTCCCAGTTTCCCCTTCCCCCAGGACGGTGGTCCGGAAACAATGTTCAGTCCCCCAATTTTAAACATCTTCCTACCCCCGTCCCTCTGTACTTATTTCTCCGAGCCATAACATCAGTAGGGCTTATTTCTTTGGGGTGGTATACGTGCTCCTTTCATGTCCCCTTCTCTAGAGTTTCACGCCCACGTTAAACGTGGTTGATACCCACCTTGGAGTGTTGCTGTCAGTGTCACTATGTTTCACATGATCAGACAGGAAGGTCATTAAATCATAATATTTCTACTTGAACTTTTTGCCACACGGGTCTCCACTACGCCCCTCGTTAGATCGTTTTGCTTTCGTATATCTATCTCTCAAATACTTCCATCTGTCTTTGCAGTCCCTCCAAGTCCGGCCACTACAGTAGTTGTGAACAAGCGGCCTTTAGCAATCCATCACTGCCCATTTCTTTCGTGGTCTCTGTACTCAGCCAAACTGCTGTCATACTAATTTGGATACGACCTTATTTCCTCAATCAATCTCTCATCCTCCTCAGAGGAAAATGGCTTCCCCTTGGCACAAGCCATTATGTCTCCGCATCTAATATATCGTTTCTGAAGTCTGCTGTGTGTTTATCACAATGCAGACAGGTGTTTCAACTCGCTCATTGAGACGCGCAAAGCGGAAAAAGATAAAATCGGTTTATCTCGAACGGATCAGGAACGCATTGTACGCACGTACAGTGGGAACGACTATAAAACCATGGTAACGGGCTTCTGCACTCAATGCGGATCAGAAGCGCACAATAAAAGTTTGTTGACCCTAGTCGCCGCAACCGTTGCGGACAAAAATTCCGTTCCGCATTGAGGTCGGCGACTAAGTATGAACTGAGCTTTAGTCAGTCCACATCACACAGTTTGTGCTTTACTTTACTAGACACTTGTTGACGTGAAGTCAAGAGAATAGATCATGGATTGCTCCAAGAAATTTTGTGAGGGGGAGGGGCAAAATAAAGTCCGTATTCAGGAAGGTTCGGACGACCCCCTCCCCCGGCTAATACCAATGGTCCGCTCAGGATAGTGCAGTAGAACTATGGTTATAATTATGTATTACAGCCCCATGTAGTTTTCAAAAGCTCTTAAGAAACCAGGGAGATGATATTAGACCTCCCTGGAGAAACCATCTCAGGTAGTCCGTCAGTTTGCTCTGTACCATCTTTAAAAGTAAATACAACCATAACAGCCAATGGCTACTCCATAAGGGCGGATTAAGAGGCAGGGAAAGCAGGCAAACTCCGCTTTAAACAGTATAAAATAAGCTCCACTCTAGAATATGGTTTTGTTTCTTTGATTATTTCACAACGTTTCAGCTTTGCCAGGAAGCCAAAACATGTTGGTTTTCTGTATTGTGTTCCTAATGTAACGAAACTTTCGAACTAAAGACACTAAAATACGATGAAATGGTAGCACTATTTTGGATCACAGTAGTAATAGCCTAATTAGGCCATGAAGGGCAGTTTTTACAACGCTAAGTGACTACGAATGTGAGATAAGCCTGTGGCTTAGGAATTGCAACTTCACGTCGGGTGGCTAACCAACTCTTCAATTTAGGTCAAATTTGGTATCTTATGAAAGGCCAATTCAGATGAGAAAACCGTAGATTCCTATCTTGGATGAAAAACTCAAAACGACAGTTCATCCACTACACAAATAAGCCACTAGTCAGAAGTGTCACTACAGTGTCATGTAGTATGTAGTGTGTTGCAGTGTGGAACGATGCTGACCGCCATTTTGTTGTTTATCACTAAAATTGCATACTGATGGTGCAATACTTATTTTGCATGAAAGCTAGACAGTGCACACGGCCCCTTGTCCGTCTAGGTTCCCCTTCCCCATTGTGATTGGTCATTTACGTTGACATGGTACTTTCAGCCAATCAGCAAGTGGTATCCCATAATAGTAACTTCCTGCTCTTGGTCGTAATCTCAGGATTCCCACGCACTCGTGCTGCAGACCTTGAAACGTAAACAACATGCAGAGTCACTTTGTACATAAATAATCATTCTTTTGGCCGGCCTTTTTCTGATCAACTTTAATCATCTCTTTGGAATGGAAATAAATCACCAATGAACTGAAATCTACTCTCATCATTTTTTTTGTCAATTTCTGTCTGTGGAGTTACACCCCAAGAACCCTGTACGAAGCCTTCGCAAGAGCGATTGGCCCACAACACGACAACAGCTTTGATTGGCTGTTTGATGTTTGAAACAGAGGTGGAGAACCTTTTGCTTATAACGGGCCATTTGACAGTTAGAAATTCTTGCAAAACACGACTTTGCCCCTCCGAGTCCTCCTATGCACAGCTTCTACTGTACTAAATTGAAAACTGACTGGGTATGCCATCAGAACTTTCAGCCAAATCATGTTTGATCAGACACTGATGAAGTTTCGAATTCAAAAGTTCTCGCATTTTTCATTTATCCTTACACACGCCAGGCACGTATGGGTTTAGAAGGTTAATATGGGACTTTCACTATCGGCAGTAGTTAAGGCTTCAGTAATATTACCAAATAAACGTTTCCTTATATTCACCCTTTTCCGAAAGTTAAAGTTTTTGACACATGAAAACACAATAAAGCAAATGTCACGGAGCAACTTACAACTAACGTTACCGCCAGTGGTTTTGCGAGACATTTTAGCAAAAGAAATTTCTTAGTATTCTACGTGTCAACTGATTATGCATGGCTTTCCCTATTAGACAGTGCGACATTTTATCATCTTCTTTATCACAAACTAGAATCCTCCTCCCCATTAAAGGAGCTGCTTACGAGCCTGAAAATAAATTGAAAACATGACGACTCGAATAATATTAATTCACATGACCAGTGGTCGAGTGACCTAGTAATCCTCTGTTGAACCTTGAAATTATCACGAAATACGTCTGTACATAATTGACAATTACGTTTTAGTATAAACAACTTCATAAATAATATATGGCATTTGTGAGATAGAAGGGATGATTACGTCCAAATTTTGAAGTATACATATTTTTTTACGCCATCTCGAATAAACTTATTTTTGGAAGACTGAAGACCATGCTTTCCACTTGCCCCTCTCTCCCCTTGTCCCTATGGCTAGCCGCTGATGGACTAGATATTACGTGCGGAAAGGAAATATTTTTTAGTAAGGTAGTAAGATGGTCATAAATTGACGAATTTCCACTCAGTAAGACGTTAAGCTGAAACTTGAAGTGCCAGTGATAAGATGGCCTCTTATCCCAGTCTTGGTATTTTAGCTCCCTCAAACCTACCCTGGACTTGGTTTCTTCAGGACCCCTATAATTCTTCACAAACCTATGGCTGAAAAAGGATATTACTAAGCAAGCAATTTGCCGTACCGCCTGCTACGTAGGCAGTCTCAAGCCCGGCCTGAATTATGTGCAACACCCACTTCCCGGGAAGTAGATTCGCAACATTAACTTTCTGGACATGTAGTGATAACTTGGTTTCCACAGTATCAGGATGATATCTGGTGACCTTGGTGAAGTTGCTCCTTTGGGGTGCAGAACTCCTTCGGGAAACACATTTCGTTTTCGACTTTCGATCGGCTCTTCGTCAGAGAGTCGACGGGAGAAATATCTGGTAACGTTAAATGAATTTTGATTGTTACCAAACTCGTTAATTTCTGTATGTAGTAATGACAACTTATTTTATTTTGTAAAACATAATATTTATCAAACATCTCTTAAAGCAACACTGTGAAGAAGGTCTTCACATTTAACATGTGTTGAATTGAAGTGACCTTTTGGCTACCAACAAAAAGGAATAGGCTCTCTTTACCAACAGAACATATATCCTGCGCGAGCTTCATCAACGATGTTTCTGTTCTAGATTCTCAGTGTTTACAGATTTACGTTTCCACAGTCTCACCCCAAAAACAATAGGACCCTTACACTTAACGTACGTTGAATTGTGATAGCCTTGGGCATTAATTAAACCAACCTTAATTAAAAGCCTTCTCTTTTCAGAACCATGCATCCAAATACTGATTACAAGTATGTGCTGGCAACTTCATTTCACTGATATTTGCAAACATTCAGTTTGACCACAAGTCACTCATGATATCCACTATGAGTGCCTTCTGTTTGTGTGACACATTTCTATGCTCAGTGTAAAAGCCTATTAACCCTGTCTTAAGATACAGTAAAAGTCATGCGGCATAACTAACCTACTGATGTGCACTGTAAAAAGAGCAACAAATTTGAAAGACTTGTAGAGAATCATATCCTGAACAAATCTGGATATTCGGCCATCGTAGATCTTTGTCCCTGACGGTCGTGGCGCCCATTTTGGGAAGTGGCCGCAAGAAACGACCATTCCGGAGCAATTTTCTAATAAATCGATACTTCAATGTACTGATGCCGTTCAAAGGCCCGGAATTTATACATTCAGGATATCTTCTAAAATGATTCTTATTTTAAGCAATCATAAGGGGGTGTTACACCATTTTACACTATTAATCGTCTATTTATATCGATCGTGTGACAGCATTAAAAATCACCACAAAGGGCATGAATGATACAATTTTAGAGCAACTCAGATAGAACCAGGGAGTTGTTACTGGAGTAAAAACTCAACAACTCCTTGATAGAACTCAATATTACCAAACGGTGCAGCTCACACGCCTTGTGGCCGTGTTAAGAACGCGGTAAGCATTCAGCGTTTCTCTGCCCAATAATCATTATTGATCACTGAACCAATTTGCCGTAATACATACCATTCATTTTGATCTACAGTCCTGTTTCATGACGTCACAATAATAATCGATGTTGAAAGGTTAACTCCACAGGACGAAATGGTCAAACCCGGGTGTTCACCGTACAGTACAACAAACGGGAAAACAAATTTGCTATTGAGGATGAGTTGTCCTACTTCAACAACAACAACAACAACAACAACAACAACAACAACAACAACACCATCGGCAACAGCAACAGCAACAGTAACAACAAAAAACTGTGTACAGTATGTCTAGATTTTTAAATAACCAACGATAGGGATGGGTTAGGGCTTATACTCTACTGATATTATTAATTCAATTCAATTCAATGCAAATTTATTTCACAAATGATTTCATAAACAGTACATAAACAATATTGAAATAACAGAGTAGCAGTAAATCATTGAAGGACACTAGAAAAACAGAAATCTGTTACCTAGGCTAGTGACCTCAATAACAAAATAATAATAATATTAATAATAAAAGTAGCATATAGGTAGGAATTACATGGTACAAGGTATGTAAATTTAGTTTCTGCACAATAAACAAATTACTTATTAAGTATATAAGGTTTTAATCTATTTTGGAAAATGGTTAAAGATTTAGATAATAAACTATAAACTATGAAGAAGTAAGTACACTGCACAGCGCACGAAGCATGTTGAAATTTTTTGGTCCCTATCGAATGAACAACCCTCAATGAATGCAGATATGGGGAAACTCCATCAGGTGACTGACCATGGCAGAGGCTTACACATTCCAAGGGGGATCAAGAGATAATCCAAGCGGAGCGCCACCATCAGTTGGTGCCTATCATCCCGAAATCAATCGGTAACGTGTATCCTTGTACGGTTGTTGCATTTAAACATTTGATACTTCAGTACTTTGTTCAATTAAATGCTTGATCAAGTTTGACTTCAAGAAAAAGAAGTGAACGTTACCGGTACACAATTTTCAGTAAAATATCTTTGTAGGGTAAAAGAGAAGTAAGCGGATCTTTAACGAGCTCATCAATTGGATTTCGGCACGTAATAAAAGGTACACATGCGTAGACTTTAACACACAGAGTCCAGACGTGAGATCAATAGGCCCTCAAATTAGCACGGTGCTCCCAACCTGTACTGAACCATTACCCTATTCTCCTTGACACTCCTGGCTGATGATACCACATGGTGACAGATCGTGTGTCGTGAATTTGATACTACCGTCCTGGTGTCCCTTCCCCTTTTGAGAATTTGTCACAGTTAAGGGTGCTCAAATGCGATTTGGCCAAATTCTTCGCAATTTTAGGTTAAAAGTAATATTAAAAAAAAAATAAATAAACAGATTTTAATTTACACGACCACACTTTTTATGTAAGCAGCCGCGCCACCCTCAGTAAGTCCACTTGCCCCGACTGTAATTTACTCCCAGGGTGGGAAACACTAGCTACAAAGGGTTTAAGCCTAAAGACATGTGCGCCCTCTATTTTCAGTTAGGACAACAGCAACCGTTACCAATCAAGGGCGAATCCAGTGTTTGAAAATGAGAGTGTATTCATTTGGATGGGTCCCACCATATGAACCCCTCTACGGCGAAGGTCATGGGGTCCCCCGGAGAAATTCAGGAGGACAGAAACCTCATATGTATTTTTCCAGTTAGTGAGGGCCTTCAGCCTATAACCAGTGTAATGATTTTTTTTTTTTTTTATCATGGTTTGCATTTTCCTGTTCAAAGTTGACTAACATTGGTTTGGAATCAGGCCCGTAGCCAGGCCGGGGCTACTTAAGTTTAATTAAACTTAACTTAGATGCTGGGTATCATGGAGTTTTCATGTAGTAATCTAGTAACTTGAGTAACATTCGTAACGCGATGACTATATGGCTTGAAGCTAAATTTAATCGTATCCAAATTTATTCAAAAATTTATTTTTTTTTCTGTTCATGCATGCAAAGTAGAAATACGATAATGACCATCTTAATTTTGAACTGTGAAGATATTGGTGTGCTCTCACTGTCATTCAAAGTCTTGCTCAAAGTTCCATGTCAGTGTTCCCAGTTTGCTATTTCCTCAGACATTTGGGGAATTTCCCTCTGGGTCCTAACAAAATCATACTGGACCACACCAAGACTGCCTAATGGCAGCTCCTGGTCCTCTCGCCGTTCGCAAAGTACTCAACTCATCACCTGCGCTTGCGAAGCTGAAGAAGCATCATCGTGATCATAGTCTTGTTCCCTTCACTTGTGGAGACTTTCCACGTCTTTGTATTGCAAAAGGAGGCGAAAATGTCCATCACAAGAGTGAGATTTTCGCGCGCTTCGCGCGTTTTTCACACGTAAAACCGATACCATTAAGCTGGCTGTGGTAAGCTTGAGATATCATTCCCTGTAGTTCCCGCAAACTGTAATCATATGGTGGCTCTACTGTCTACAAACATAATTATCTTCTTCGGTGCCCCCCAGTGAGGTGCCGGTGCCCCCCTATGTAAGAATTCCTGGTTACGGGCCTGTTTGGAATTTGAAACTTTCAAGAGGGCAGACGCCCCTTGTTCCTGTAGGCTACGTCCGTAACAGGTGTGCAAGAAAGGGCAAATGTACATTGCACAAATAACCTTGTTTTGTGTATCAAAGTAACTCGGATCAACATTGCGCGTGACGTCACGGGATTAAGTGCAAATTTATTCGCCGTGTCAACGTTGTTTCGTTCGTTTGTACATTCGACAGCTTCCAACAGAACTATGGCGTATCGAAATACTCGGTCATGATTTATATTTGGCCGTGTCATTGTAAATATCTGATGGTCATATGATTTGCCGTCTAACTGTGAAGATCGAGGGCCAAAATATTTGGCCGTTTTAAAAAACAAAGGAAAGATGGCGCAACAAAATATTTGGCCATGCAAATGCATATACTGCAGTAATGCACGTATATGCTGTTAATGATGAACACAGTGAAAACCGATACGTCCGTTAAGTTGGTACACAGTCGATAGCAGTAGTGCTTGGGAATTTCCCCCCAGTCTTGGGAATTGACGACTTGGCTCCTGAACTAGGGAAGTGGGCCTACTTTCTTGGAAATCTATGGACTGCCCTCGGAAGTATATTTTGGGAATTGTGACCATTTTCTTGCATTTTGAAGTGCACAATATGTCGGCTGATTATGTTTGTTGCCGATTATATTAAGTTCTGACAGTGATGTCTAAAGCAGAACAAAGCCGACTGTCAACAACTAAAGCAAAACTAATCTGGATGTTAATCAAGTGTCCCCAAATGAAAAAAGGTTGCACAAGGCATGCATAACAGAGTGAAGCGATTACTTAGTAAATACAGGACTCTCAACGTATATTCAGATATTTGTTATGATTTTGATTGCATTTATGTGGGGTGGTCTACTACTTAGCGCGTAATCACAGGGTTTTTTTTTTCCAAAAGCGTACCACAATAAATATATTATACATTTACATGAGGGAGGGATCTATACTGACGTTTTTTCCAAACCTACGGATGGACACCTCTATCTACGTACCGATAGTGCTCATTCGTCGAACTGTAAGCTGAGTATTCCATATAGTATTGCCCTTCTACTCAAGAACATTTGTTCGAAGCCTGAACTGCTGGAGAACCGTCTAGTTGAATACCAACAGTATCTAGTTCAAAGGGGCTACAGCCCTGACTTCGTGCAGCTCAGTTTCAAAAAGTCCAACATATTTCTCGTTATTACAGAATGTTAGTAGGCCTAAGGTAAAAGCCTCCCAACGGAAGTACCCCCTCATTATGGACTACAACCCTGGCTTACGCCATTTATCTAACGTTTTGCAGGATAGTATTCATTTACTTTATAGCGCCCCAAGGATGAAGGATATCTTCCCAGAAAAATCCAGTTTTCCAGCATTCCGAAAATGTAAACACTTAAAGGAACCCCTTTAGAGTTCTAAGTGCAAAATGTTAACGTTAGTCCAGACGACAGCGTGGATTGTCGTAAACTTGAATGTGTAAGAAATCCTTGTGACCTTTGCTTGAATTTCTTATTAGAGGGTAAACATTTTGGAAGTACTAGCACTGGTAAAAGATATCCTATTTCGGATAGCGCTTCTTGTACTAGTAATAATGTTATTTATTTAGCCGCCTGTTTACAATGTGACATACAATATTTTGGATCTACTGTTACCTCCTTTAAGGGTCGCTTTCGCAACCACAAATCGGACCTCATTAGAAACAAACCGAGGTATGAGTTGTCGGTATATTTTAATTCTAAGTCCCACCATCTCGGCCAAATCCGACTCATCATCATTGAAAACTTCACAGTACCTCTAATGTGGACACAATTTTAACCAAATGAGAAGCACACTGGATGGCGGAACTATGCACTACGTCCGCTCCCTCATGATCTTAACAAGAGAAAAGAATTTAACTCCCATAAAAGAGTCAACTACTTCAGTTAATTACTTATCTTACCTTTCTGTACATCTTTGCAGTATTTCAGTTTTTAAATCTCCCCTTTTAGGTTTTATTTCCTTTGACCATGGTCCACATTTCCTTTGCTCTTATCCCCAAGGCTTTTGTATCTTTTTTTTTACGCTTTACTGGTTTTTCTTCGGAGATTGATAGTAGGCTGGTACTCCTTTGTATCGCTTTAACGTGTCTTACGATCTTACTTCAAGATATAATCACTGTGAATTTATGCTAAAAAAGCTGAAAAATATGATCAAATTAGCAACTTAGAGAAGGACAAGAAGTAAACTATTATCATAATTATTATTGTATTTTTAATGTCAAACTAAATCCTGTCAGCTGCTACGGCATTTTTTGAAAACTTGGGAGCTGAATATTTATTCTTAAATGAAAGAAATTTATTCCCACCAGTTTTCTTTCGAAAGGACAGCATAGTTTTTAGGCCAAAATATGTTTTTTTGCCAGTAGTATTTTACATGCAAGAAGTATTACTTTCTATATGTGGCATGATTTGTTCGAACTTTAGTCAGTTTGTTGTTGGGTAACAAATCGTGCTTGTGTTTTTGCTGTCTGTTATCTCCTTTTTATGATCATTGTTTTATCACAAGAGACGCTAATCCATCTGTCATTGCCAGTTATTTCATTATTACTTCAGATAGGACAGCTTGAGTGTAATGATTGTTCCAAAGCTTAACCCAAACATGACGTGACGAAGGGGTGTAGGGGCCCGGTGCCTCATCCCAGCCATCTTCAAGTACTTGGCAATCTTGTTGGAAAGTTTAGTTGAAAGTATAGAGGGATTTCATGTGACGTCACGCGAGTGGGATTCCCAGGCACTGCAGGGCAAATCACATACGCAGAAAGCGTATTTACAGAACACGCTCACGGCATAACCATAGCTGCTACTGTGACACAATGGACGCGTGCCATTCAAAACCACTAGAGAAGCGCGATCTTGCCCTTCAAAACCAACGAGACGCGCGATCACCTGACGCGGTGAAACCCCTGAGCTATAGATAGTTCTCAGTGACGTCACAACTGGGGGTTGGCAACCGCCATGTCATAGGGCAAGCTTGTACGTACATGCCGGGGTTGCCCTATGAGATGGCTGACATACTACACGTGAAAAGCTCCTATGACGTCATGTGAGAATTATCTATAGAGGGATTTCATGTGACGTCAAGGGCAATGGATTCCCAGGCACTGAAGGGCAAAACACACACGTAGTAAGCGAATTTACAGCTCACGCGCACGGCATAACCATAGATACTACTGTGACACAATGGACGCGTGCCCGTCAAAACCAAAAAGACGCGCGTTCTTGCCCTTCAAAACAAAAAAGACGCGCGATCTTGCCCTTCAAAATTGCGTCTAGTTGGTTAAAGTCACGTGACTGAAACCCCTCTATAGGCCTAAAGCCGCGGTCACACTACAACGAATTCGGATCGGATTCCGATCCGATTTTTGTGAGTTTTTATTAAAATCTTCTCCATCTCTGGTCAGAAAGAGCCCAAAATTTGCCAACCAGTGTAAATATATGATTTGCATCAGAGGTCTATGAAAATAAAATGTTAACTGATTTTTTTCGTGACGTCACACCGACAAACAGCTTTTATCGGACACGCGTAGTCCGATAAAAGCTGTCTGTCGATGTGACGTCACGAAATAATTCGTATAAATTAAATTTTCGTAGTCATGCGATAAAAATCATATAATTACACAGGTTGGCAAATTTTGGGTTCTTTCCGACCCGAAATGGAAAAGATTTTAATAAAAACTCACAAAAATCGGATCGGAATCCGATCCGAATTCGTTGGAGTGTGACCGCGGCTTAATAGTACATTCGTGTAACAGAAGAAGTGGATTTTCTGGTCAGTGAAGAAATTTCTGCCCAAGAAGTCATGAAAAAATCACGCATCAAGCGCAAGTGCGTGTCTTTTATTAGTTTTGTGGGATCATTTTTACCCAACACAATCCTCACTTTGTGATATGGGCGGTCGGGGCATATTTCTGATGAAGACTTATAGCTTGTATGAGATGGAGAAACCTTATCTGAAGGAACTGATGAATAGGCTCATTATAAAAGCAGAGTAGACGGGAGAACGGGAGCCTATGGGGCGAGTCCATTGTCTTTTCGAATGATTGGTCTTTCATTTCTTGTAGCAAAGTTTGTTCCAAATCCAAACCACCAAAATTCTCATTTAATGTAAGTCTGAAAAGTTAAATCAGTCCCATAACCATCTTAATGCACGTTCCCATCCGGACCAGAGCTTAACTGGCCCGAATCCTCTTTCCCTAAGTTAGCAGACCATTGCGCATGTACTGCTAAAGAGAATGCTGAAAATATCATTGCTCTGATTAAGACTATACGGCCCTCAGAATCAGGGAAACATATAAGGGCCCCAGGACTATCCGCAGTATCATGCAATGAGTTTCAATATTCCTCAAGGCCACATTGACACATAACTGTGTGGACTAAGTTAGTAGGAAACACAGCAGACTGTACCATTCATCTTTGACCAACCAGAGTGGACCTATTGCTTGAATAAATGCCAGTGCTGTCACCAATTGTATTTAGAATTTTAGAGGTATTCCTAAATGTATTTATCCGGATGTCACAGCCATTTTCAGGAAGTTGTGGTTGGTGGTTGTGGAACATCAGTGTTGATTTTGTTGGGGTAGGCCGCTTCTGCCTTTTTGAATCAGGCTCGGAAGAATTCTGTTATGGTTAGAGTACGCGTTTCGTTGTTTTGTAGAAAGGCTTGTACAATTAGCTGGTATGTTCCGAACATGAAGAGATTGAATGCTGTATCCTGATTCTAAGCCGTGAGGGCTACTTTATTTATTTATGGCAATGAAATCAAACTCACCTTCTCTCCCCCAGGCTTCCCATATCCTAATAATTGGCTGTCAGCTAAGACTTGATAATTCAAGACAATTGTACCTGTTTTTGGTTTCTAATAAAGCCCCAGTAGGTTTACAATATCCAAAGAAAATGAAAGATTTAATTACTAGTTTCCTTTTGAATATGGGCGTCTTTTCTGTTCAGTGTGATACCTCATGTGTTATCCGTTGGATAGTTATTGTTAGTACATGCGCTGCATGGGATGTGATGCAAAAAGAACTTGACGAACATTTGGTGTCATAGTTTACCGAAAAATGGTGTAAGGAAGTAGGCTACAAAGCAGAATAGAAAATGAAGATAAATATTTTACTGCTTTGTTATGTCATAAACCTCACTTTCGATGATTATGACGTCATAGTATTATCTCACAACATCAGCTTGTACGTACCCGTGATAAACAAAACATGCAGAGCAAATGGGATGTAGGAGGGATTTCTAAAAGGGCACACTTCCATGAGGTACTCAAAAATTGAATTATTGGAATTACAAAACGTTTGCGCTCTGACTTACACCTCATTTTACGTTGGTCCGTTTTACGTTTCTTGGAAAGATTCAGCGGGGTTACATCCTGGGTAGGATTCTATAGGGTAAGGTCTTCTCAAATATTGAAAAAACTGACATGAGGTATTGGTCTCGTTAAAACTACTGAAAACCTCTTTCCCCTCCACTATTACACCAATTGTCTCGAGGCTAGACGTTGCCATTGTCCAGATCATGACATGATACAGCTTGTTGGAAAAAGATAACTAATCGGCTCGACGATGGAGACAGCCTCGGGCGTTAGAAAATGTCATATAATCCTATCCCACGAATACGGAGCTCCTAAAGTGCCAGTCTGCATGTCATGATGGTGAGATAATATATCTGACCAAGTTGTCATCCTTTCTCTAAGAAGTCGACATGGTGAGATAATTTATCTCAACATGTCGACATCCTTCGCTTAGGAATTCGACATGGTAAGATAATGTATCTCACCATGTCGACATCCTAATTTAGGAAGTCGACTTGGCCAGATAAATTATCTCGCCATGTTGACTTTCTAAACTAGGATCTCAGCATGGTTAGATAAGTTATCTCACCATGGTGACATCTTTTGCACAGGAAGTCGACATGGCGAGATAATTTGTCTTACCATGTCGACATCCTAATTTAGGAAGTCGACTTGGTGAGATATTTAAAAACAAGTTATGGGACGCCATTTGGGTGATATATCGCTAGTTTAATGAGCACAATCAAGAGCAAAAGTGGTAGCCAGTGACCCTGTCAAACTATTCGAAGTAGGTGGCATAATGTTTCGCTGGAGGGGCCCAAGACGAGGTAGCAGCGAAGAACGTTTTCCTGTGTGAACCCTGTGTACTATACCATGCCATTGCGGGTAAGACCATACACAGGCATTTTTGGCTGGGGGCTTAAACTGGAACGTTACTGATCTGTAGTCTGGGGGAGGGGGTCTGAGGGGAGGCCAAAAAATTACATTTTCAGAAGGGAGTAGATCGCAAATGGTGCAATATCTGAGTGGATTTTAGCTTGAAAATGAAGACGAAAAGTAGTGGTGTTTTATTACGCAAAAATAATTACGAGAAAAATCTTAACCATCTTTTCATTTCATATCTGTTATTGTCCCACTTAATAACTTTGCCTCATACAATCATATGAGCCTCTGCTTTACTGAGGATTGAGAAAAGTGACAGATGGGATTTGTAGAAAAAAGGAGACTTGCAGGTGGACTGGTGGAGAAAATAATTGCTAATTATGATGTTATCGAGTTTTCTCGGCAACATATCGTTGCGAATATCAACATTCAAGAGTGAGCTCGATCGATGTTCTGTTAGTTTGCACAATAAATATCGCACTGCATACAGTGCAATAATAAAGTGCTGCTATTTTTTAGAGTAAAGCCCTGGTGGGGGGCATGGAGGTGAAGCTCAAGCATTTAGATTTAATTTTTACACGCCTTGAAAGGCCCGAAAATTCGTGATCAATTTCATTGGTTTGGCCAAATGCAACTCTTCACAAAGAACAGATCTGGAGAACAGGCGTGACGCCTGACGGAAATCGGAGTGTTCTGGAATGTATGCCAATGAAGGCTTTTAAGAGGCCCGATACGGAACTTCAGTGGCATAAATCTGTATGCAACGTTTGGGGATGATCGGTCAGAGCGAAATATGATCACGGTGGTGGCAATGTGCTGTCAATTGATGAAGATGCCTAACTGGAAAGCATATAGGCCATAAGGAAAACTGAAAAAATTGACAAAATATCATGTTGCAAAGAAGTTTTCCAACACTAGTATGAACTGAGGTTTGCATGTAAAGGCATTTTCTAACTTGAAAGTAGCTAATCAAGATTGTTTTCAATCATTGCGATCACAACATTTTCTTCTATTTTTACCGTGTTTTCCATGTATGTTTTCGAAGTTGGAAAAGGTACACTTTGAAAATTCCTGGGAGCAATTTCCCCCTGCCCCGGCTGTGTACGGCCTTGATTTCGGGCCATGTATTGCATAAATATTTGTATATACTAGAGGAAAATAGTTTCGGGCCAATTTAATGTTTTTCCCGGAATCTAAACTCCGAAAATTTTTAGGTGAGCCTACACTAAAAAGAATCTGTACTTATTTGAAGCTTATACAGGTCAATTGTCCGAGCAGTTGCATGGGCCCTATCGGGCACAGCTTACATTGTACTGCCCTCGTCGAGTCACTAGCCGTACCACACGACAGACACAAGATAACATTTTAGTTTAGCAAAATGAGATGAAATTCCCGGCATTTACATAAATCGATATATTCTACTTAGTAAGTTACTTGAAAAGATAAAAAGGTTTGGGCTACATTAAACTTTAAGTAACGGAACTGAGGAAGAGTGGGCATAGTGTACCGAAAATGTTGGGTTTTATAGCAGAAATGAACCTTTTGAAAGCCAAAATAGGTAAACCGACCATGGGTGGCAACAGAAAATTTCCCGACAGGGGGCCGGGCCATGCCAGAGACCCCGACTTCCGACAACCGCTATGTCGACGGTGTGGTGAGAAGGGGATATGGAGGAGCCTATCCCATGCCCTTGAAGGGCATATTTTGCATAATATCTCTTAATACTTCAAGAGCCGAGTTGTGCACTGATAGTGTTCTTTTGAGTCTGAGTTATGAAATTGCAAAGCGCGCGAAGCGCGCAAAAATGTTTGGTAGGCTTCCACAAAAAAAAAAAAAAAAAAAAAAAAAAACATATGTAATCATTAAGAACAAAAAGAAATAAAATAGAAACTTTACGGGATGTAGACCTTATCGAGGACAACATACATTGTGTCGAAAGCACCTGAGCTACCCGATGAAACAGCCAAACTTTGCTATAGGTGAGTCGCTCACGAAACTGACCGTACCCCACTACAGAACAGCAACTAGGCTTTGCGATATGTGATGACATTTACGACCTCTACATAATCTGCGTACCCTGCCTACATGTTGCTTGATAAGGTTGACAGGACTTATGCTACCTAGCTTTGTGGAATGAAACTATTGAAGAAACTGGAGTCACTGTACAGTGCGCAGTGCCACGAAAATTTGGATTATTATCACAGATATTGTCCTCTTTTTTCACTTTGCTTCCTCTTTCTTTTCCTCATGATTTCTTCATTTTGCCAACTGGTGCAGAATTTACCGACTCAATGTCAGAATACTACATTACCTTGAACGATGAACTCCTTTAGTATACAATGATACTGAAAAGCCCTCTTTTTTCCGACGGGATATGTTTTTAGTTTCAAAAAGTGTTGCTAACGGGCTTTGAAAATATTGTGATATGAGTTGTCTACAAATGCATTCTCCTGTCTTCCGTCTGCACCAACTCCTTTCTCTTGCCGTTTTTTACCCCTTTCTCCCCATTCTTTTCTTTGTTCGCTTGGTCTTTCTCTCTTTCTCTTGCCTTTCCCGTTTTTACTTTTTTCTCTTTCTTCTTCCCTCTAATTTTTCTTTGTTTGCACTTCCCTCTTTCCTTCATTTTGCCGACTTTATTTTGAACTTTCAGATCTAAAGTGTGTCCCATTCCCCCCCCCATTTGGGAACATTTCGAGGGAACATTATCTTGCAAGGCCACTTGGTGCTCCGCCTACGACACTGCCCCCCCCCCCCCAGAGATTCGCTCAGGCGACGGCCCTGTGGTTATTAAGAAAACTTCCTAATAGAACAGAAAAATTGAAAGATTTCAAAAATACTTCTCACAGTTGTCATAGTATCACGTTGCCAAGCTTGGAAAGGGCCATTTCCGGTGACTGCAGGGGTATTTTTGGCCAACATTGTCTTTGTTTACTTATCTTCTCGCCAACTGATGGTGGCACACCACTTAGATAGTGCCACTGATTACCCCCGCCCCCCACCCACCCACACACACACACTTTTTCTCGGTTATTTTGCCATATGCTTCACAAATAAAGATACTCGCGAAGCGTCGCAAAAACATGGTTTTGAAAACATTTCATACAATTTACCCCCTCTCCTTTCTCGAATGACTGGTAAAGTTAGATTGGGTCCTCTTGTCTAATTCTATATATAAACGATGTTTGTGAATAAGTTTTCTAATATCAAAAATTTCATTTGGAACTAAATTATTAGTGACCGAAGACGTTTAATTATGAGACTGAAATTATTTTCCATTATTACCTTTACTACCCTTATAAAAAAATTGTGTGGCAAAAGTTCCAATACCACACTGGACAAACCGTGTCGTACTGTGTAAAACAATGGTTGGGTGTGAAAAATAGTGAGTTTTATGTGATTATTTGTAGGGCAATGTGTGATTTTAATAAAAAATTTGACCCACTTTTTAAGGTGCCATGCTTTTACCTGCATTACCGCAGTTTGCCGCATGTGACAAAGAGTGGAGAACCAAAATACATTTTTACAAAGGCAAACATGTGGCAAAGTGGGGTAAAGTAGAATATTGTGTGTCAAATTGGTTCCAATCCCACATGTGTCACCACTCATTACCTCACTTTTCCAGTTATGTATTTTCCTATGCCCTGCCACATGTGATTACGCATGTTCACATGTGGCATGCCCCACATTTTTTTGTAAGGGTATATTGCGCAATCTGGCAATGAAGCATGGTTAACTGAGGGGATCGATATGAACATGTGAACGTATTTTTTATCATTCGTATTCAAACTTTCATTGCAACACGGATATTCTAATAGTGTTTAAATTCAAATCAGCATCTTAGCTTTGAGATTTACATAATTGCAATGTCTCGGGCATTTTTCTGCGAATGAACGAATGAAGGCTATTCTAAGGAAAAGATTTCACGTTATGGACTGTGAGTGTCACCACAATTTCGTCTAAACTTTTCGACCTAGGCCTACTTAAAGAAACGAGTTAAACTGAGCGTGTTGTACTCATTAGATCATGTTTAACTCGATGCAGGCGCCGATCCAGGGGATGGGATGTTCCGGCTCCAGCCCCCTTTCGCATCAGTTCTCAGCTTTTGAGTCCGTGAAAAAGGTGCACTTAAAAGTTTATGTATATTAAAGGTGATCGGTCGTCTTAAAATATTCTTTGTGACGTCAGCCTTTTCTTGACAAGTTTCTGCAGTCGTCGCTTTCAACGGATACACCGTACAAGCATGGTATAGCTAATCGGTAAGCAAGAAGAGATCGCTTGTAGCTGTATACCTACTAGCTATACCGATGTCATCATAGCTACTTGTATGGTGTATCCGTTGAACAGTGACGACTGCAGAAACATGTCAAGAAAAGGCTGACGTCACAAAGAATATTTCAAGACGACTGATCACCTTTAAATGCCGGAAAATTCCGTTTAAAAGTATGTAAGTTAAAGTGTACCTAAAGTCTAAAATTTCAAAACTATATGTTGTTAAGCATGACAAATGCATCCAAATGGCCTCCCATGTGTCTTCACAAGGCACTCCTGAGCTGAAATATAAAATGGTGGAGCTTATTCACTCAATTGAAAATGGTAGATTGTGCAATAATTTATGATGTCATTTTTGTACTAATCAAATTACCGTCTTTGTTTTTCCTAAAGCTACTGCATCTTGTGCCAACATGTGATCAATGTCTTACTGTTATAGGGTGATTTGGCTATATAAGCCCTCTCCGTACAACAAGGTCATTCAAACATATTTCAGTTTCATTTTCACCCACAACTGCTAGATCCATTTACATGTGTCAAGATTAATAACACAAAAGATGTTCTATTAGTCTGCCTGTGTGACATCACGGATTTCGCTGAAGCAGGGAGTTGCTATTATAGCAACTCCCTGGCTGAAGGTAGTACTAGTGGTACAGTGAAAAGAATATTTTCCTAGAAACTTAATACGTTTCAAAGGCAACATGCTGTTGAGATCGAATTTACACCTATGACTGAAGAGAGTAAAACTCCCGGAGTGTTTCCGGCCATATCGGCTATACATGCGTCATTCATTCACATTTACAAATACCCCCACCCCATTGCTTATTAATATTCACTCTCCTTTGTTTCATTGACCACTAAATGATTAACTTTTACACCGAACGATCCAAAGTTTGTTTAAACAAGGACCGAACATGGAAATAGAGATAGCTTCATATTAATACTCTTATCTTGATAAACTGAAAGTAAAATCAGAGTCAACATAATATCTAACTGAAACTTCAAAGCCAAAAATAATTCATGTAGCTTTAGAGAAAGCAGCGATAAGCAGGATAACACTACGCAGTGGAAACGTGCCATCAGGAAATATGCACGTCTTTCGACGTAGTAGTTAAACGGTACCAATGAAGTGAAGCAGCCGTAATAGTTCTATTTTGAAATAGACTTTATAAAGTGGACAACACTGCATTCCGCTTAACATTTATTTAAGTCCCTTGAAGTACTAAGCTTCGAATTTGTGCATTTGCTTTGTGAAAACGTTTACTTGAAAAAAGTGGAAACTACACATCTTCAGGTCATTTGTATCCGATTTTTTCTATCTCGGTTGGATGAAAAGATAATTGAGAATTTGTCACATATCATTTGTGTAAAGACAGATTCGCTTGAAAGCCGTAGGTTCGTTTCTCTTTTAGAATATTTTAAAATCTCGACATGTCTCGATGGCTGTCATTTTTTCTTCTGATTAGCTGTTATTACATGACATGCATTAAAGCCGAAAGACCGTGCCAAGGCTTTCGTGGTGCTGCTTCCGATGTTGGCGGTGTGATTGGGGAGAACATCAGTATGTCATGCAGTGTATCAACAAATTGTGACAAAGGATATTGGAAATATGATGATATCGTCAATCCAATGTGGTTACTGCACAGTAGCGATACCTATGTCATCAATTTCGATTCTTCACAAGGTCTAAATACTCTCCACATTTACATCATTAATGGCTGTGTCGCAGGTTTTTACACTTGTTTGTGTGATGACCGCTACGGAAACAGAACTACACACGCATGTTTCAATTTATCTGTACGTACAGTGCAGTGTCCCATCAGAGTGAAGATAAATAATAATAACAGAGTAAGTTTATTACAAAGTCATTTTACTTGTAGCTGGATTGCACAAACCTCATCTATAAAAAGGTTTTATAACCATATGTTATGAAATGATCAACGGTGAAAGTAAGTTGTACTACCTGACTTTGTGAGAAAAGGACAGAGGGGGGATGACTTAATCAAGAATTTGTGGAGCCTGATAAGGTTTGAACAACAATTTAGTTCTAAAAACACATATTAGTACTTACAGTGGCCTGTAATAATCAGCTTGAGTGTGAACAAAACTTGTGACCTACAAAATTCATTTCAAACAACGACAACCCGTACATATTTTCAAAAATAATGTAAGGAGTAAAGCTACAAGTTGGCTTTAAAATGTTGCATCCCGAATATTTCACATTGCCTTTACACCGTTTTTTTCATTCAAGGTATCTAACAGATGCATCGTGACGAGCAAGATGGAAATGATCGATGTTAACTTGAACGCAAATATTACAATCAAATGTGATGGCGAATTAAGAAGAAAAACCAACTGCTCACAGTTAAGTACGTCGAGTTATGAACGGGCGGATTGGCCTTTGTGGCGATATGGCAATTAAATCACCCGAGTGCTTGGGCAGAGCATGGAGTTATTAACAGCTCCATGGTCAAAGACCGGCTTTGTCCCGGTGCAAGAACTTAGAAGAGGCG
Source organism: Holothuria leucospilota (assembly GCA_029531755.1). NCBI lineage: Eukaryota > Metazoa > Echinodermata > Holothuroidea > Aspidochirotida > Holothuriidae > Holothuria > Holothuria leucospilota. Next base: position 3,368,322 of record CM055972.1, read on the forward strand.
ATTAACCTGGGTCGATGACCATTCACCGGTCCACTAAATTTTGCCCTATACCCGCTTCAAACATCCAGTCCGTCACAACGTCGAGTGTGTATTAACGGAGATCTGTCAGAGGGCCTTGTAAAATATTCTTCGCGAATACTCCCTTCATCCGACAATCCGAATGTATCTTGTTAGTTGTAGAGAGTTACACGTAAAGTCTATGAAATCGAATGCGGTATAGTGATAAGGCCTACACAGACTGTGTAATGAACGTCTTTCGTCCAACACCCATCGAAAAGGCTTCTGCGGTTCCTTGGATGTAAAATGTTGAAATTTAACCTATGCACTAAATCTGAGATTTGATTGCGCAATAATTTGTTAAGTCCTTCTTTTAGTGGGCAACTCACATTACCTACCTTAGTTTCCCTTTTGCTTTGTTTTCCTTCCTAAATGCAAATGTGTGAAGATCTTGGAAAATTTACCACTTCTATGCATACCCTAGCAAATTTCCAAAAGGGTGTGGAACGAAAAATTTTCTCGCGCCGAAAATGTTTTGGCTTTTATACAAAAATTTGCAATATTGGGTAAATTTTAAAAAAGTCAGATTTTTTATGGAAGAAAATTAAAAAATGGGTATTTTTTAAAGAAAATTGAAAAACTTGAGGTATTTATTGAAGAATCTGTCCTTCCTATGAGCAAATTCAAGAAGATCGTCGGGGCTACTTAAGGTCGTTGGAATTACATATTTTTTTCTATTAAGGTTCCCCGAAATTGGAAAATTTCCCCGACTGGGAAAGGACAGCCTTTCCGGACGGGGGACCATGGCCCCACCCTCAAGTTGGAGCCACCCCTGAATGACACTGGTTCCGTATTGGAACAAGGTGCAGTATTCTTGGAAAAACAAAGAACACCAAAGATGGTTATACAATGGTTGGTACAATATCGACATCAGAAACTATTTGATATTCAACTATTGAGTGAATAAACGGTAACATAGTAAACTTAATTCATCGCATGAATCAACCTATGCAGATGGTATTTGGACCAATGAAATCCATTTTACGATCTTTATAGTAACTTCATATCTTAGCAAAGTTACATTTTAGGCATGATTTAACAGAAAATCGATCTTCACCTGTTTTCATCGACATTGTGTTAATTTCTTCCTCGAGGTGGTGTTATAGACCACCCTAGGTTAGACTTACTTTGGTTTTTACTCTGGGTAAATTCTCTTTCTACGATGATCTGGAGTTTGCAAGAACATAATTGAACTTTATTTATACAAGACACTCTCATCAGTAGACTTTGCTGCATCATATAAACAGATAAACAGTCGAAATTGAACGAAAACATTTATCTGGACTCTGTTTTATAATTAAAAAATTAACCGACAATGGATCATAAGTTTAACCTATCATGCAAGTAGTCTTCTATAAACCAAAATTAAGATGGAGAGTATATTTCTATGAAAGAGGGCCCCATAAATGAATTAATTGTGGAATTTTCTCGTTCCAGGGAAACGTGTTTCATTTACCGTGAATCAGTCGCATCATTTGTGTAGTGTTAGTTGTATTCCGAAAAGAGACAGCAATCATACATGTCAAACCAAGTGGATCACCTTGAATGTTATGGACGATGTCACTTCATTATTGACGGAGACTACGTCTGCCACCCAAACTTCGAATTACATTACAACCAAATACAAGTCTTCATCCGTTAGAATACCGACAAGTGTTTCATCTCCACTTTCATCCTCGAGTCCATCTGAACCAGATACAACAACTGTGAACAGACGTTACAATCCACTATCACCGCGATCCGTCAGTGAATCCACTTTTGGAGGCACAACGATGATAACAGGTACATCAATAACAACACCTGCTACATCCCTACCGATATACTCGGGTAACTCTGTTTCATCTAATCTTATGACAACCGCTGTAAGCCAGACCACGAAATTACTTTCTAGAATATCAACTAAAGTTGAGAATAACATTTGTGAAAACTCTTTATCAAGTGCATGTACTTGTGGAGAAACAACTTCTGCAGGGAACGACGTTGGTAATACAATGCCTATTCCAAAATTTTCAAACAAAACACTAATTATTGTCATATCCTGCATAGTTCTTGTATTCGCAATCATAATTGTGATCTTGTGTGTTCACATAACTTTCTACAAAATAGGTATACGTTCATGCAATGATAAGGAAGAATGGGTAAACCCAATTTATGAGAGTGCAGACAATGGAGCTCAATTACCGATTATAATACCAGACGGAGGTAACCCTTACGATACAGTAAATAGTCCAAGGCAAGTGACAGATTTGTAGTGCAATGAGCACAAAAAACAATGTACACCAAATTAACCTTGATTTGGGTAGTACTAATGAGATACCAATGGTGCAAGTGGAAGCTTCACAGCATGTTGCTGATGAATTATTAGACTACACAGTAACTGCTTCTAATGTAGGTTCTATGAAATCAAAGAAACCGAGCTGCAAGAAAATAAAGAGTTCTGCTGCAACTGAGGAATTAAGTTTACCAAGAGCCGATGACATAAGCCCCCCTCCTGCTAGTCCCCATTTGTATGAAATGTTAAACGACTCAGTCAGGTCATAGTAGTAAAGTGCATTTGCCCATCTCCTTATGTTACCTTGTCATGTGTAAACGGTGTTATATATAGAACTTCTCAAAGGAAAAATGTTCATAATTAAATTTCCTGTCAAAGAATTTCACATACATTGTGCAATCATTTGGAGGATTACACCTGTTTCAACCGATAATGTAGTAAATTAAACGAAAATGTTAAAACCACCGGTAAGGTAGTAGAAATTTACCGATAATGTAGTAACTACAACCTACTGCCAGTGTAGTAAAACTTACCCACAATGTCACAAGTTTTGTTAACCAATAACGTAGTAAAAAATTGACCGATAAAAACATTATGTTAACGCACATAACATGTTACGGTCCCAAATCAACGCGACCTTAGGCAACTTGGCCCCAAGTCAACTCAGACCCACGTTAACTCGACCCGAATTGAAAATATGACTATCCATCGAAATACTTCTAATTAGATTTGAGATCCAGAGAATATTTAACAACCAAAGATTTCAACCTGCATTGCTTTTAGTAATCACATTATTTTCTTGAAATATGAATTAATGAAGGAAGATGGGTGTTTATTTATGTGTGTAGACACACGTGATAGGTATGTAAGTGAACATTCACATGTTTATTACGGGGACCGGTCAAGTCGCCCTTTGCAATGTGGCTCTTAACTGAACAAACGTGCTCTCCCCTTACCACAGTTGCCCATTACACAGCCGGTCTTTACAAAGTCGCCCCTTCTAATTTCAATTATGTCGCTACCTGATTAGTATCACATTAAACACTGGGGAGAATTGGAAGAAATGTACGATTTTGTTTGAGGAAAAAGTTTCCACTCCGTAATTCACATGCATGCACTGTTAAAAAACGTGGTTAAATTTAACCACACTGTTTAAGATATCAGTTAATTAACAAACTTTTTTTAATTTAAAGTTTCTGTTATTACTTCCTTTTAGCAGAAATTTGCTATATCTTTACAGATAATTTGTGTTGCGACAACAAAAGATGTTCATTTCATGATCATTTTTCTGCTTTTTTTAACCAAAGTTCACTGCACTGTTAAAAATATCTGAAAATTTACAGACATTTTTACAGTATTTTCGTATTTTTCCAATTGCACATAAATATACTGTCATTTCACAAACATTCATTTGTTTTTCAACTAAATCAAGGTTCGTTTCTTTCCAAAAAAAAAAAACACGAAAATTTTCAATATTTAAAACACATCGTTCTGCAAAGTTTCAGTTTTTGACAGAATTTTCGGCAAGTTAATGTCCCTGTTTGAAAATTATGTTAATAACGTACATTTATAATGAAAACATCTGTTCTTAGTTATAAATATCACAGAACTGATGTTTTGTCACACATTCAGAAAATGAAAAAGAAACTATAAGGTGCTTATTTCAAAGCACTGATAAGGTACTGATGTGAGATCATCACCACAGGTGCTTCAGCACTTGATGGAGCTAATTAAAAACGTCTCACCAAGTTACTGAAAAAGTCTGTTACTAAATTTACAGCTTTATGACGTAAAGCACATTATATTTAAATGAGCGGAGCTTATTTTGTAAGCATTTTTCTTAAAAAATGATTGCTGCTTCTTCGCATAATACCCTTTTGGGGTTTTTTGTATCAGAAAGTAATAAACTTTTTATTTACCTTGTTTGAAACTGTTTACAACCAATATATCTGTATCCTTTGTAGTATTTCTTTTGAAAAGATTTATTACATTATATAAGAAATGTTTACTTTCCAATTACAAAGTTCCTAAAGATTAGGAGTCTAAAATAATATGACAAAATGGCACCTTCAGTGTGTTTTGATCGCGAACGATCTCGTAAAGACACATTAAAGCAATATATACTAATATTAAATTCAAATTTTGGATATAAAACAGTCGTCTGTATATTGACATAAAATTGAAGTAACCAAAACAGTAAAATTATGTTATTCGATGTTTCAGTAGATTTTTGAAAAAATAATTTATATAAAAACTCTAAAAAGGCGTACTGTTTACGTTATTTTCTGATTACAGTCTGGCTGTAAAAAGACATGATTTGTTTGGAAAAGAAAATGCCATAAATATTATGTAAATTTACCGAAATATTTTTAACCGTGTTGCAGATTGGTGTTGTATTTCCGTCTACACAGTCATGGTTAATTGTTTGAGGTAATCCTAGTTAAACTAACTCAGATCCTGGTTAAAGTAAGTAGGATTTGTGTTATTTTAAACAAAATTTCATGGAAAATTTAACAGGATTGTTTGTGCGGAAATACAACACCGATCCTGGTTAAATTTAACCCCTGAGTGTGCAGTTCTGTACAATTGTACTTCTACTATTTAGCACCAGTTTCCAGAATGAGACGTGATTCTAGTAGCATAGTACTGTGGAGTGTATGGTGAATGGGTACATGGCCAGTTTACTTGTCCCATGGCGCTACAAAAGGCTAGGAGTACTTCTTTCAGTTATGGTAAAGTTGGAACACATTCATTAATATTGTATTCCTCCTCCAGTAATATTCGGTATTTGACAACAAAAAAGGTAGGGCCTATTCTCCGACACATCAGGCTACTAGCTGCGGCAATGCAGTGGGCGCGTGAATTATTAGTGTAGAGTACATAAAGCAAGGCAGCTTAAATTGTGTTTAATTGTGTTTATACCTTCAGTTCACTCTTTTTCTACTCGACGGAAACGTCTTTCTGAAAGGAAGCCTAATGCAGCCTGAAATCTTTATTTGGGGCATATTTTACCAGACCTCACATTTTATAACAAAAGATCGATGGATCTTAATATTTTCGAGTTGGCGTGGGTCCGAGTTGGCCCATTTCCATAATTATCTCTCTCACACACACCCACACACGTATATCAGTATTTGCGTACAAATGTACGTACTGAAGGTGCGTGCTCTCGTAGGTATATGAATGTAAAAGGATAAGTGAATGCATACCACGTATATACCCACATACGTTCTTATATAAACATAAAGGTATAACGTACCTACAAACGTAGGTGAAATTTTAATGTAAACGTGCGTCAACATTAAGTTACTACATTATCAGTAAATTTTTACTACGTTATAGGTTAACAAAAATAATTGCATTAGGCTATCTGTACATTACTATACACTATCGGTAATGTGTGGTTACTACATTAGCGGAAAGGTTTCTGCTACATTACAGGTTGTTGTTAAATTATCGGTAAATTATCACATTATCTGTTGCAACAACACCTATTAATACAGATATTATCCTACCCTTTAAAAAAGGGGTATTTATTTATTGTTTACTTCCTCACAGTAACTTTAAGTGTATTTACGTTTACTTTTGTTTCTTGAAAAGGAGCAGCTTCAGTTGAAAAAAAGACGATTCTTTTTGAATAATATAAATATAAAACAGCAAAATATTCGAAACGTAAAGTCGTAAAATTTTGAATGTTTTGTAATTGTGTGTTTTTATACTACCATTGTTGTACACGGTGTGTGTCATGTAGACCCCAAGACCGCTCTTTCTGGGCCTAATTCTCACAGGTACGAGTTACGTGTATATATATATATATATATATATATATATACGTAACTCGTATATATACAGTTGCATTTCTTTCCTTCAGTTGCATTTCTTTGCCACCTGATGAAGAGTCTATACTCGAAACGTCGTGGAATTTTCCGCAAACTTTAAGCACTTTTTACAACCTTTGTCGACCTACATACTACTATAGTTCTCCGCAGTATTTCGACCCTATATATATATTTATATATATATATATATATATATATATATATATATATATATATATATATATATATATATATATATATATATAAGCTATAGTGAAGGGCCTGTAATTCTGCTCCACTCATCATCAACATATTGGCTAATTAGTACAACTATCAGCAAGACTGTACAGATACTTCCAAAGTCCAAACAAGATGTGCCCGTATGGAGAGTACAAAATTCAAGATGATTATCTTAATCTAAAATACTTTTTAAGTTGTGACTATTAATATTGTAGCATCAATGCTTTTATAGCACATGCTGGTAAGGATATGCAACAATCGGGGTACCTAGCCCATAAATGTTAGACCTTGGTGAACAGCGGGGAAATGCGCACCACATCGTCCTCAAAATCGTTATACTGTGCTAATTTTGAAGGATATACAATGGACCAGATTATGTACTGTAGTAGGCCTATACCTCGTACTGCATTCCCTCGTACTGTAATGAATGACTCCATGTAAAGACAAGGTATTCAAATGTATGTAATACTTGTTGACATAGGCTTTATTGTATTTTATTGCACTTAATGGTGTAATTTTGGACACACTTAGCACACCCTGCAGCTTTTCATTGTGAGTACAATGCAAATGGGTACCACTGAAACCACTTATTTTAGCCTAGGTACAATAAAACTTATTTTATGGAAAAAAGTACGGGTGCTTTGAAGTGCATGCCTATACAAAAATATGTGCTTACACATTGTGCTTATTCAAAACTATTAAAGAACGACTACTGGATAAAAGACATAAAATAAATGAACAGAGTTATATATAACAATAATATTTATTTTACGGGAAAAGGATACGGGTGCTTTGACATGAAAGCTTACATGTCTCCTTTAGACGTAGAGAAAATGCTTTGAATACTTCTATGAAAGAATAAACACATTTCTTTAAACATCTATAGGTCAGTCTGTACATCGTGGGAACTTTAAGGAAACAAAATCTGTCTAAAGCTCTTGTACTTTTACTTTTGTTTTACAAATCTTGTTGTAGGGAAGTTTCCAAGCAACTTATTGCGTCTTATTTAAACAGTTGCTTCTCGAATCTGACATTCCCATTATGGATATCGAACCTTGTTTACTATTATGAACCCTTTTTCCTATTATGAATATTGACTATTTTTTCCTATTATGAATATCGAACCTTTTTTCTTATTATGAATAACGAACCGTTTTTGGTTCCAGGCGAAGCCGGGAACCGTAGTTGTCGCTCACCTGTTGAGCGTGCAATGAACCCGCCACGCCGACTGTGACTACTTTTGATATCTGTTGCCGGCTTTGGCGTTAGTTAAGTGCACCGTACATGCGATGGCAAAAATGCTCTCTGTTAAGCCGAAACCGTATGAAATAGTTTTTAAAGATTTGTGGGAAATGTGCCCAAACGCACCGTACACGAGACTTCCTCAAGTTGCACTCGCGGTGTGTAAGTCGAAACCGCGCTAGCGACGTTCAGTCAGATTGTGGCATCACAGGAGATTCCTTGTCCACTGTCGTCTGCATGCACTGCAGTGATTTTGCGTCAGGCACAAGTACAGCATATATTAACTACATACATTCATTTTTAATTTGTAACGTGGGTAGAAATATTGTTAACCTAACTTAAGTGTTAGGAAAACCTTCACTATCTTGATAAGCCAACCAATCAATACTTAGTGGCTAGCCTACCTTTTTTAACTAACTTTGCTGCACTAACGTAGTTCTAGGCTACTTGCAAAGTTCCATCATTCCTGGGTTAAAGGGGTTTGCCAATGACAAAAATGAATGTCTTTAAAAAATACAGAAAATTTTTCTCTTCTAGGAGGTGAAAACTGCATCTTAATTGCTTGTAGCGTTTGGAAGATACTAATTTTCAAAGGCATGCAATTTTGTCTTAAAATAAAGTGCATTATGGGAAATCTGTGATGTCATCGCGGCACATTAATTTGACAAAGCATTGAATTTCTTTATGATATTGACACTGTTGTAGGGAATATTTAGCTTTGTTTGTTATGCCGTACATATGGTGTAGATTTATGCTTAACCTACATGGAAAGATATTCAAACATTCCAACAGTATCAAATTTCAAGGACAACAGGACATTCAATTATAAAGGAAAACAAAAGAAATCTGAGCAATGCCCCCAATTTACATAACATTCTGTGACCGTGATGAGAAATGGAGGTATTTTGGACAAAAATAAGGTCTTTAATATTAGATATCGCGAGTTAGGAAAAGAGTATTGCTACGGGGTTAAGAGGGTATAAACTAAAATTTTTTTTCTCTCTCACATGGGACCCTTGTGAAAAGCCACTGGAAAATGCCTTTAATTGCAACGTGCACACGCATACCATGCTTAGTTGAGGCTATCAATGCTTGGGACCATTCACAAGTTTTCCTTTGATTCTTTTATGAATAACGAACCTTATGAACAACGAATCTTTTTACGATTATGAAGAACGACTTTTATGAATAATAAACCTTATGACTAAAGAACCTTATGAATAAGTGACCCTTATGAATAAAAAAAAGACCTTATGAATGTCGGGTAGGCCCCCTACCATCATGTCCCTGTAGATCCCAGGACCACTTTTTCTGTGCCTTCTCAGATGTAGATGCAGAGTACGCTTTAGTGAAATGGCGTGTAATTCTGCTCCACTTGCCTCACTGACGTCACGTGATCGCGCGTTTCCGTTTTTGAAGGGCAAAACTACATTGTGCCACAGTAGAATCTATGGTTACGCTGTGTGCGCATGCTTTTAATACGCTAATTGCCTGTGTGTTTTGCCCTTCACTGCCGAGCAATCTCAATTTCGTGACGTCACATGAAATCCCACTGCAGGGATGTACTTCCGATGTCCAAAAAGACTGTGCTCGTATGGAGAGTAAAATCTCAAGAAGATAATTAAACTCTTAAACATTTTTATCGAAGTTGTGACGATAAGAATAATTTGTAGAATCAACGCTTTAATAGCACATAGTGTTGTTATGAATGACTCCATATTAAGTAAAGTATTCCAATGTATGTAATACTTGTTGAAATAGGCTATATTGTATTTTATTGCACTTAAAGGTGTAATGTTTGAACGCACTTAGCAAATCCTGCTACTTTTCTTCGTGAGTACAATGTAAATGGGTACCATTGAAAATACCTAATTATTTTGGTACACTGCAGATAATAACTGATTGATATTACTTTATCTGTACAAAGAAAAAATGAAAGGCTGCGTACCACTGTATTAAATTTCAAGAACCTTTTTACGTGCAGCTATTGAAGTACGTAATAAACTTCAACTAAATTTTAGTGTGCATCGTTATTATCAAAGCAGAAATCAAAAGCGTGTTTTACAGTTCAGTTCAGTTTATTTCCTTCTATTATACATACATAAGAGACTGAAAAGGTTTCAAATTTGACGAAGGAAGTAAAAGAAATTCAGGAAAAAGTACCTAATTGTAACCTATACATACAAAAATGTTAAAGAACGACTACTGTATAAAATATATTAAGTAAATAAACAGAGTCATAACCATAAAACTTATTTTACGGAAAAAGGTACGGGTGCTTTGAAATGCATGCCTATACAAAAATATGTGCTTACACATTGTGCTTATTCAAAACTATTAAAGAACGACTACTGGATAAAAGACATAAAATAAATGAACAGAGTTATATATAACAATAATATTTATTTTACGGGAAAAGGATACGGGTGCTTTGACATGCATGCTTACATATCTCCTTTAGACGTAGAGAATTTAATGCTTTTAATATTTCTGTGAAAGAATAAACACATTTCTTTAAACATCTAGGTCAGTCTATACATCGTGGGAACTTCAAGGAAACAAAATGTGTCTAGTGCTCTTGTACTTCCACTTTTGTTTTACAAACATTGTTGTAGGGAAGTTCCCATGCAAGTTATTGCAGCTTATTTAAACAGTTGCTTTTTGAATCTGACATTCTGACTTTCTATCACATTATGCTTTATGTACTGACATACCGGTATAATATGCAAGGATGGCGATAGATTGGGAGAGGGAAGTGGACAGGGTGGACATGGCCTCCGTGGGGGGGGGGGGTGAGGGAGGAGTTGGTTCCCCTTTGGAAATGTTTCCAATTTCCTTGTACGATAAAGTATATATGTAGTCCCCGACGGCTACTTTTCGCCACGATGGTTGACCTCTTTATGCTCCCAATAGGGTAGTGTCTTCAATAGTAGCCCGAAATTTTCGACATTTAGCGGGCTGCAGTAGAGTTATTTCAGATTCTTCCATAGTTGATAGTTCCGTTCCATGTAGCTAAATAGCACAAGCTCTTTCCACCTTACTGGTTAACGTATAGATAGAGTATAATCAGTTTTATATAAAGGTATGGAGATATGTAAGCATGCACTTCAAAGCACCCGCGTATCCTTTTCCCGTAAAATAAATATTATTGTTATATATAACTCTGTTCATTTATTTTATGTCTTTTATACAGTAGTCTTTCTTTAATATTTTTGTGTATGCACATTGTGTAAGGTATGGGTATGGAAATTCAACTCATATAGCCTACTTAATGTTCTTTTGTGGCTGTAGTGCGGAACCGTAAGCAACTCTCGAAAGTAGGTCTGGCTGTTTCAGCAGGCAAATTGGGTGGATACAAAACAACTATGTTAATTTTCGCGGGCTTTGCGCCCTTTCCATTTTCACGATTCGGATTCGCGGAAAAAAACAATAAAATCAACAAGTAACTCGGCACTTCAAGTAAAAACGATATAATGCTTAATATGCCTTGCAATGGGATGGTATTGTACAACGGTTTCCTTCATATACCCTCCCACCCCCTACCCTCGACATCGTTCTCGCATCCCCTGGCCCTGGAGCTTCGAGTGACGGTCCCCAGTCGGGAACCCTGTCGGTCATATCCTGGCGCCATCCCTGATGGTATCCCCAAATAGTTGTCATTTAATTGGCATTTGTTTGCAATGATAACACAGGCAGAAAATCCGGGAGGATAGGGCCGGGGATACATCTCCCACTTTTTAACGAACGGGATGGCTTACACATATATCTCCTACTACCCCCTCCCAGATTTTCAGACATTGTTAAAAAAGGACTCTCTGTTTATCACGTTTGGTCATCAAATTGATAACTTTTGAACAGTGAAAAATAAATCGCAATTTAAATGACTTCAAATGAAATTTTTCGGCCAGTTTCGCAAGTACCCATCGTGCACTGTTCTTTTTTTATCACAAGTCAGCTTGAGCGACAATCTTTCCAAAGCCTCATGCAACTTTTACCATCAACTGTCCTCTCGAACCAAAAGCGCTAGCGTATCTGCCGCGAAAGCCTGGGAATTAGGTAAAGCTAAAAAAGAAAAACCGACTGTTGAAAGGGCAATGAGAAAAGAAACGGGAAGAAGGGAGGGTATTTTATGTGTAACTTAGATAAATTTTGTAGTGCACGATGAATAAAACATTCTGAAGTTTCTTTAAAATGCGCCACTAGCAACTCCTTTTAGACAGCTTAAGTAGTATTATTTCATTGCAATTCCTACACCAGCATCCACCTTCCCACCCGCAGTCCCCTTGCATCATCAAATCCACCGTCTGTTAGAACAATTACAAAACTGGTAGTCAAGGTCCGAATTTCGAAGTCTGTTTAAATAGTGAGCATTCAATGCCCCTTTTCAGATAGTGAAATAAATCACGCCTCGGGAGAGCCCTTTGTGCTTCCGCGGCGCCCTCGGCAACGTTGGGTCATTTCAGCTTGAACCCTCCCCTATGATTAAATGTCTATAGCCACAACTCTTGTAAAAATAAGTTCCAGGTGCATGCCTTCTAGTAGTAGCTGTATGTCCGACTTCAAGGCCCCTTATTAAGAGGAATGGTAAAGTTATTACTTTCGTGGTCTGTTTGGAAATAGTAACGTTTTTCATTGTGATGCACAGAATTTTTAAGATATCCCAGGGATTCCATAGCTTACCCTGGGTCCCTTCCCGGGGGTTGTCCTTCAACTCCACTAACATAAGAAAAATGCATGTCTTATTATCACTTTTGTAATCCAATGTCCTTAGAACTAGTTGACTGCTTTATTCTGACGGTCATAATTTTATAAATAACCCAGTTAGGGCCCTCGCCCCTGGACCCAACTGGGGTGTTTTTCTAGACTACCGCCGTCGGAGAAGCACGTGAATGATAGTGTAGGGATTGCTCCACTTTGCGTCGTCCACATTTTTGCCTCTATCGCTGAGACAGCAAAACGCCCGTGTAGTAGACGTATGCGCGTATCCGACTGGTACACAAATCAGCTGTCTGCATTTTTGGTGTAAGTTGCAAATTATACGAGCTTGCCTCCATTGGAAGGCGCTTTTTCTGCTCTGTGACGTCACGTGCATATGATCTAGATGCTAAGGGGTAATGGTAGTTTTGTGTTTTTTTTTTTCCTTCGAAAGAAAGTAAAAAAAGGACCCCTGTCGTTATTAAAACTATACTGATTCTCTAAAACCGTTAAAACCTTGTCCCTGAGTTAATTACAAGCAGTATCGTCATTTTCACTTTTTTACCCTTTTTACTTTTCCAGTATGTTTTATATCTGCTCTAGTATTTATCTCGCTAAGTATTACCATAATTACGATAGTCTTCATAGTTTGCACTTTCATTGTTTTACATGTTAACTGTTTTATTCGTGTTTTGTTTTATGTTTTTTCACTAATTATATAATGTGTGCTACAACGTTTGTTTTTATGTTTGAATAAAGAATCAGGCCTGTAGCCAGACAAGGTACTGAAGAAGGGGGGGGGTAGCTTTAAAGTACAGGGGCGACAGTATTTTGTACTGGGCAAGATTTAGGCACGCATATGATTTAAGGCAATGGTAATTTTTCAATTTTTTAGGGGGATTTTCCAGTAGAGGTATAACTGCCCCTGCCCCATCTTGCTGAAGAAATCAGAATAGAAATCCAAACATGTCTGAAATGTCAGTGATTCAGTAAGCAAATTCTTAGTAAGTCTTCGATCCTATGTATTGAGGTTGATAACCAGCTGTAATTAAGTTTATTGCGCACTCATATAACGCTCTTTCAAATATAAATTCACAGCTCATTTTATTACATTACTAACAACCATAAATGAGTAGGTTTTTAATGTTTTACAATCTTTTACTACCCTTTCATTACTTTGTTACTTAATGTTTTACTCCCATATTTTCCATGCATTATTTTCCTACATTTATTCGGATGAGCCATTCTTATGAATTTTATATTTATACTGGAATGAAGCGAAATCACCCAACTATTACTTGTGACGTCAGTGATGTAAGTAATTTCGGGGTCTGTCATTTATAATACCGTGATCAAATTCAGAAGTTTCTTCATGAAGCCTGAAAAAAATGTGAACTTTCCTTCCCTTTAATTTCATTGCATTATCCGTTATCTCACCTGAAGTCTTACCTCTTGTCATACTTTAAGTTCTCCCTGTGGAACCGAGAGAATTTGTCGATATGTCTGTAGAATCACAGAGATAAAATAAAGGAACACGTAAAGAATACAAAGAAAGTGCTGTCAATTAGTTTCAAAAACTGACGACAGTACAGTGTGGTACTCTCTTTGTATTTGTTCTTGTTATGTTCTGTATGTCCACAACATTTTAAGGAATATTTTTAGAGTATTGCCCAATAGCCGAGTGGAGACTAAAACATTTTCACCACAATAGTGACGTGCCTGTGTCATTTGTTAGGGGCAATGTGTTTTGTGTCCCGTTGAGTGTCACTTGATAGGCAATTTGTGTCCTGCTGAACACCATATTAGGTCTCTAGCTTTACACGGAATGGGAGTATGCCCTGTGTTTTTCCATCAGGGGAAGAAACGACAGGCACTGTAGATGGAATTTTCTTGCTTCTGGCAATCAAGATAAGTTCTCAATGAAGCACCTTTAATGTAATCGTCCATTAGAATGCCGTAAGACTACTCTTCAGTCTCGAAAAAGTTGCGTTGCATCCGTCAAAAAAGGTAAGACTCGCGATACCCGGCCCAGACAATTTAGAAATTAAACATTATAAGATGCGATATGTGGCATCTGACGATTAAGTTTGTGTCGGAGAGACTTTTCAAAACACTGTGGTCGTCTTGTAACAACTGACTTATTTACGAGAAGTTTCTTGTTAGCAATTCAGGCCCGCAGACAGAAAAGGAACTGGAGGGGGCGAGATGGCTTCCAGGGGCAAAGAATTTGCCAGGTGGCAAGAAGTGTAAACATGTGGTAAGTCACAGACAACTTTAAATTTTGTGGAGGGCAAAACTTTTTCAAGGGAGTCTTTCCCCATCCCTTGGCTGCAGTCTAAATACATAGCTTAAGGTAGACACTACGTACAAAAACAGAGACATACAATCAAAAGTTTGTTAGAAGTTGACAGGATGCTTTGTGAGTCTGATATGGTCCTACCCTGGAGTTAAATGAACTTTACTACACTTGTAATTAAAATGTTGGCAGCGGCTGAATCAGATTTCGCAACAATAGAATTCTCCTTTTCAATAGCTTACACTTTCAATTTATTGAAAAAGAAGTTTTATGAGCATTGGGATGCAACCAGATATGATCAAATCTGTTCAAACTGGCCTACGTAAAGACAAATCGTAGCAATAGAAACTCGCTTTCATTATGTTACAAGACGACTCGTCAGGAACACCAGATTGAATCCGTCGACGAGCGAATGGAAAGCTCCAGAGAATTCCAGAATTCTGTGGAAGGAGAACTGTTTACGTAATGTGGCAATTATAGTAGCGGCCTGGCGACACTTCTAAGAAACAGTGATATTGTTTACTACTACTGTGCATACAAGGAACGTTCTCGTAATTGCTCGACTGTGTGCACTGGAAGTTTCTATTAAATTCCGGAGATTTCTCGATTGAAAGCCTAGCGTATAAAAGACAGTTCAACAACTGTTGTAGGAGAGAGATATCATAATACTTCATCAAGACCAGACACTGTCATACTGCTGTGTTATCATTGTCCGTTTATTGAGAAGTTATTCTCTGACCGAATCACCTGAAGCCAGCCATTGACACTGCACACTTGTGATAAATTGCCCTACGCCGTTTCTACACTGTGTGTTGAGATCGTTATCATCCATCATCGCCTAGCCTTGTCATTATTCGCTCGTGGAACCAGTTCCCACTCTACAGCACGCTGCAGGTCTACCACTGTACCATCGTCGACGTGCATTCACTACCAACCCTTAACCAGACCAGAATAATATTAAGTAAAGGATTGTGAGTAAATCTAATTAATTATTGTAAATTTAAGTAAGATAAGGAGATTGTAAATAATAGTTAAGTTGTTGAATTTTAATCTCGTTCTTCTGTGATCTTTCGCTGTTATTGGTTTGACTTGCGACCAAGCCGTAACAATTAACAGTCAATATGAAAGTAAACTTCGACTCCATTGAATTGAAACTTGACACCAAATTCAAGCACCGAGAGAAAGCTTATACAAGGGCAAAGAGGACATCATATTCCGTGAGTTGAAAAGACAACAGGTTCTATAGAGTTCGAGACTTTGAACAGAATTAGGTGTTTAATGTAAAGAAAAATTGACGCAACCGCACAGCAAGGGTTTTCGCAGGAAAGAGGTGAAAAGTGACATAACCACATGATGCTATTTTCTGCTCTCATATTTCATTTTATAAAACCATGAAATAACTTCACCATAGTTGAAAAATTTCAAATATTCACATCAAACTGTATTTTTCAAGAGATTTGTGGAAAATTGTAATCGTCATGTCATTCAAACACGATTTGCCACTGGCTGAACAAAAAACTTCATTTAATGGCACTTTTCATGATATCATTATAAAAAAGATAGAATTGCTATGGTGATGCTTGTCCTGTTTTGTAGAATATTGATCAAATATTCACCATGTATCTTTGGCTAACAATATTTACTCTAATTGGTTGTTGTTGCGTAACATTCTCTAAAGCCAGAAGCCCTTGCAAAGTTTTTCATGGTGCTACGTCCGATGTTCACGGTCTGATTGGGGAGAACATCAGTCTGACATGTAAGGTACCAACAAACTGCATCAGAGGATATTGGAAGTATGACAATACCATCAACCCAATGTGGTTACTACCGGAGCAGTACAGTGGCGATACCTATCTCTTCCGTTTCAATTCTTCAGAGAGTCTTAATACTCTCCACATGTACAACATTTATGAAAGAGTGGAAGGTTTTTACACTTGTTTATGTGATGATTAATCTGGAAACAGAACTACACACGCATGCTTTAATCTATATGTACATGTGGAGCATTGTCCCATTAGTGTGAAGATAAATGGTGAAAAACGTGTAAGTTAATTTGTACACTTTTTGCACCTTTGTCTCTTTTGCACCTGACCCATATAAGTGCCTTTGCATAATATGTTAGGGAAATCGCCCAACGACTTGGCAAGTCTATTGTAGAGGATAAGAAAGGTTTTGGTAGGATGGTTGTCATCATCTTAAATTATTGAAGCGTGTTGTATCAACAAGGCATTTTTCAAGGCGAAGAAAGGTATCATACTTCCATGCATCCCCATATAAAATTGTGTGTGATGGTGGTAGACGCAACTTGTGCCTCTACAAAGTTTTTAACTTCGCAAATTATATGACAAGACCGCAATAAGCATAGGTTCTTAAAAATCAAGCTCTTAGCAAACATGTAAATCACAAATTTTGTTTTAGTATATGTCGTGTTAAGCAGTTTCATTTTACACACTGCATAATTGATGTGTTCCATGAAAAAATCTTTTCGTCTTTGTACTTTTAAAAAAGGTTTTCTAACTCGTTTGTTAGGATGCAACATAGGCCCATGGGCGTGGATCATGGGGGTGGGGATGGGGGGACGCACTCACTTTTTTGGAAAGGGGGACATCTCCAAAAAGTCCCCCTCACTTTTTCAAAATGATGAGAACTAAAACTGTGATAAATTGTATTATAACATAGATTACGAATTGACACTACAATTTAAAAGCTAAATTGCGCCCAAATATGGCACCATTTGCTATAAAGACACCTTCTAATTTCTTTTTTTTTTCAAAGGGGGAGGGGAACACCCCTCCTCTTAGACCCTTCCCCTAGGACGGCGATTCGCAAATGGTGAAAAGTCCCCCCCCCCCACCACCACCACCTTTGGAGATGGATCCAGGCCACTGCATAGGCCTACTATATGTATGGCATCGGTGCTTAACTTACGTTGCTGTGTAAAGGATCTTGTTAGCAGAAAAACATGTTCCCACGTTTATGTTTCCCAATGAAAACTGCTTCGAAAGAGACTTTGTTCGTAAATGTTCTGTTGTAGCAGGACATGTGATATGAGAATATATCTGGGTTATGATTTCATTCAAGATAGCCCATTGACCGATGTAGCATGTAAAACACCAAGGAGATGAGTGATAGCAAGAACACGAATATACCAATGGTAATTGTTATGGTGTGGCATCGATAAGAGGGGAGGGGGAGATTGGATATTTGGTCCTTCACCGTCAATGCATTTGCCCTCACTGTCTTGTACCTCAGTCTGCTTATGCACAAACCATATATACAGTGTTGCAGACGCAGTGCGCACTCACAACTTTTGGCCCTCGAAATTTTTGCCTGCCCGCTCTTACCCGTCTAGGTTTGAAATTTTGGCGGCGCCACTGTTTAAGTAATGCAAAGATATTATAAGCATAGATTCCAAACTCCTGTACCTACACTGTTACGCTCAGTGACTCCTCATGGAGACGTATATATCGGGGTGGGTGTTAATTTGACATGCGGGCCGTTCTATTCCGCCACTGTGTAAGTAATGTTGTCCTGACGATCGAGTCAGAAATTTCGATATATTCTAACCTCACTTATGGTAATGTGAAAACTTCGAAACAAAATTTTGTTCATGATATTTAGGGGAGATTGTAAGCATTAATATAGAGTTATTGATATCTGTGTCAGAATAATTTCATTAAAGGTATTTGACAGTTGTAGCACGAGGAGCGAGGCGGAGATAGTTGATGTTGAAGTGAACGAAAATATTACGATAAAATGTGATGACGACGCAGAGAGAAGAACAAACTGCTCACATATAGGTATTTCAAGTGTTTAAAGAAATCTGTGCACCTGTATTTGAATGGTTTCACTAATGTAATAAACAATTATGGCATTGTCTTTTTGTATAGGGTAACAAATGGGCAGAGTTCTAACTTATACATCATCAGTAGCAAGTGGATGATCTCTAGTTTCAGATGAAGTTGCTCAGATACATCTTTTCATTGTTAAAAACTTGAATAGGAGAGGAGAAAACTTCCTGCCTTGTTTCAGACATATAGTGCTCCCTAGAAGGACAATGGTGTTGACGTGTCATAATTAACTCCAAAAAAAAACAACCAGTGTAACGGAACCTACCTCTTGTATTTCCGCAGTGCCTTTACACTCTTAATTCATTTTTCCTGATATGGAATCTAAAATTTACCGAAATCGGCTTGGTACTTCCTGATTTTCAGTAACGCTTCTTTAATGCTACTTTAATGGCTGATCCAGGATTTCTCCCTGTCAAATCATACGTCGTTTCCATACGCCATACGCCATTTCCCGATTTCCCGAAATTTCCAGATATAATCCCACTTCCCGAAAATTTCCCAATGAGCACCCAGATTTCCCGAATCTCGGATAATTTCGGGAAGAGTGGAAACACTGTATTACCGGTCCGCAGTCATATTCTCTAAACTCAAAATCAAAAGCTTTCCTTGGAATCTTTACAGCTTCAATCAACACTGTTACCACAGCAATTTCTAACATCACCTGTAACAGAAAAGGTAACAGGCCTACCAGTAGACTTTTACCAGACCCTGCAAGATCACTTGTTATGTATTGAATGTTATGTACCGTAAAACTTATATAGACATAAATCGTAACTTCTTTCGGTTCCTTTCTTTCTAGGACAATTTATTTCATTCACCGTGAATCCGTCTCATCACCTGTGTGGTTTTAGTTGCATACCGAAGAATGAAAGCGTACAACGTGAAGTTAATTGGGTCATCTTGTATGTAATGAACAAAGTTATATTAACCTCAACTGCGAAGTTGTACACGGAAATATTTTTGTCAACTAAAGCACATTTAATAGGTGACGTCACTGGTAACGAATCGCCAGATCAAAGATGGATGATAAGTAATTTATTACATATCATTATACCATCATCTTTACTTCTTGTATTTGGTATCGTCGTCTTGGTGACGTGTGCATTCGTATTATTCTACAAGACAAGGGTGTGTAAGTCATCTCTCCAGGATAATACACATGCTGATGGTGATGTTTACGACGATATCGAGGAGATGCAATCCCCTGACACGAATTCATTTGATACCAGACATTCTAACCATGAGAATGATCTGGAGGAGACTGACATCATCCTGTCGGACATTGATGACATCAAAAACGATTCTGTAGAATTTCAGTTTTATGATGAACCAGACGCTTACTTTACAGTCAATAAGGTTGGTCCAGATGTTTCTACGGATGGGGCAGTTGGAAAGGCAGTTTATAACTTAGTCCAAAAAAACCCAGTTGAGATGAAATGTAATATGAGTTACAGTCCTAATACAGGAGGTGACATGGATACCTACACAGGTGTAGCAGACGTGGAGACACATGATAGAGACGATACGGAGAGCAACATATACACACTTGTTGACAGAAAGGCACGATAAGTTACAGATTAAAATTTTGAAGGTTGTGTTTCGGTACTTATAACAAATTTACGTGAAAAATATTAGATGTAATATGCACGTAGTTAATTTCGTCAGAAGTTTTAAAAATAACTATGAAATCATTTAAACGTAGAATATAGACATACTGTATCACTTCTTTTTTATCTGTTTTTGTATAAGTTTGATGTGTGGAAAATATCATATCAATATCCCGAATGAGATCTGTACAAACGAGTATCTCGGTACCCTTGCATGGCGGACTTAGAACCTGGTGGGTCCAGTGTTAAGTTCTCTAGGGGCCCATACGTCACCTTGGAGCCTGGAATGTAACAAATCCCAATTTGTGCGTAAAGTACTTTTATTCAGCATACAGGAACGATTACAGTAAACTGGGCAATTTCGAGAGGTAAGCCCTATTCGTTCTTCAAACAAGTGTAGGAGGTAGAAAAAGCACAATAGGTCGTGTAAAGTATGTTACACAACGCTTCTCGAGCACGTTAATTTTTTTTCAGGGGGCTTAACCTTATAGCCCCTTGATCCATCTCCTAAACTCGGCCTTTTGGACCCTTGATCTCAAGAAAAGTAAAAGCACGGCAAGCATGCAATGGCCTGGAACTATCCTTTTAGCAGCTCCTTTTTGTGGAACAACCTATCTGCGCAGGTAAAACTTAGTTCATCTTTTGCATCTTCCAAACGTACTCTTAAGACTCATCTGTTTCAAACTGTTTAACTACCTCTCCTGTTTTAGGTGCATTTTTGTGTCACTGGGCCATGAGCGTCTTGCCGGCGCATTATGAACTTCCACCATCGTCATCGTCCTCGCCATTTCTATCACCATCATCATTATCTTAATTATTTCAGGTACAATATGCACTTGAAACAATACTCTGAGCATCACCCCACATGCATCTGCCGACTAACAGTAGAGAGAAGCTGTTTCCCCTATCTGTCTATTACTCTTTTAGATAGGACAGACTGACAAATTACAACACTATTGTCGGGCAAGACGTACCTGTGCTACATGCAAAGCACAACAAGAGGGAAGGTCGCTAACAAGCCGACGATTTTCCGTGTAACCGCGCACTGTCCCTTTTGAAACTGGACAATCATGATGTCAGTTTGTAACTTTGTCAGAGAATAAACTTTCAAGTTTCGATGTGGCCTGTTTTTGCATGTTTAGTCATACTAAGCCATAATTGACTCTTCAAGTAGAGAAGAGCTTCACTCATCACAAGGGAAACCAAAGGACATTGTTGGATCATTTTCTGTCGTCACACCTTCAACGAAAATGCACGTACATCGCGTTTAATGCCTATGAAAAAAGAAATTAAATTTTTTTTTCAGCAAAAAAGATGCTCAGTAAGTCCAGGGAGCTAGAAGTCAGCTCCCTGGTTAGCTGTTATCAGATTATACTGTTTTTGAAATTTCTATAAAGGCCTGTATACACGCGCAACATTTATAAAACATTCTCAAAACACTTCACTTGCAGAAAACCCAAAACACGCTTGTTTTCGGTTTGTTGCACAGTGTAGACAGAGTAAAAACAATTTGAAAACATTTTGAAAGTGTTTTGAAAATGTTTTGAAAAGAATTGACAGGACATTTCTTTTGCAACATTTTCAATACATTTTCAAACATGTTGTATACCCTGTCTACACTGTGCAACAAACCGAAAACAAGCATGTTTTTGGATTTGTTGCCAGTGGATGTTTTGGAAATGTTTTGGGAATGTTTTGCAAATGTATACAGACCTTAAGACTTAGATTTATAATATAAATTATGAAATAGAGACAAATGATTCTTGCCGTCTGCATAATCTGGAATTTTTTTGTGATGATTTTGTCAATTGGGTATAACATTGCCACTGGCCAGTCGTCAAGGGAATAATAGGTCTAATTCATTTTATGTTATGCCGTAAGGTATCTCTGTTAAACTTAGTCCCATGAATATCCACGTAACTTAATGAACATGTTTCAGAAATAACCTGGAACCATTTAAAATGCCCCAAACAAGAGTTCAGCGTCTACTGTACAACCACTAATTTGTTCCATACTGAAGTTAGAATCAGAATTACATGGATCCAAAATAGGGCTGCTACTCTAAATTCAATTTGCTAGAAGGTTCGTTTGGCACAGAAACTTGAAGAAGACTTGAGCTCTTGTCGGCCATGCAATTCACTTCAAATTAAGGCCTTGATAATGGTCTTTGTTTCAGATATTGAAAGGAACTAATCATCATTAGCAAGAGGAAGTCAACATCGCCTAAACAATAGAAACAAAGAAAGTTTCAATCAAATGTCATTACCTAAAATGCATTAAATTAGATATCAAGTACGTATTGTTTCACAAATTTGGAAAATGTTTCTCTTTCTCTTACAACTCGTTGGTTTTCACAGAAAGAGATCAAGAAAACGACCTGGGAATACCAAAGTGTTAATTAATAAATTAATCATTGGTTACGGTACTCTTTTTAAAGATTTAATAGAAAGTGCACTTAGGTCTAGTATCTGTAGGCTTCCTTTATCTTTTTCCGTAGAGATAGCTTTAGTATCACCCAGGAATTTTTGCTGAGTGTGCAGTTAAAACGGAGAAAAGTGCTGGATTTGTACCAAAAGCCCTAAACACGGAAGGAACCGTGCATTCAAGTGCTGCTAACATTTGTAGGTCCGTCGCACGGGAACTAGAATGGTTAAATATCTTAACTTGAGGCTTTAATGTCGTCATTGTTTGTGTTAAAACCATGACGCATGGTACAGACCGAGGGCCTGTACGGAAAGTTAATTCCTAGTGGTGCGTCAGAGCTAAAGACATCCTACATAAAGATATAGGATTTCGTGACCAAACGTGTCCCAACGCGTGTCCAAAGGAACAAATTTAGGCTTAGTGGCCATCAGCTAGTGTTGCGTGAGTAATTTGATGATAAGTCTACAACATTTCAACAAATAACAAACATTAACATAAGAAAAGTACCAAAATGCTTCATACTATTCATTGATTTTCATAGATAGTTGCAATTTTTCAAAAATTTGTTAAGTTTCTCACATGTCTTGTCGATGCTGAACGACTTGAGCAAGTGCAATATTAACATGGAAGGCACAGGACTCGTCCATATTGATAAGCCTGAATGTATAGCAACGGTGGCCACACTCTATGCATAGGACGATAGGGCATGATGCTCTCTCCATATTACAAGAAGTTTGGTGTTTCATTTTCACTGAACTCATGTAACATGTAGGCCTACTTTTAAACGTACGGGGCTTCTTCCTATTTGGAATGGGAGGGAGGGATGGGGGCCTTGGGGCTGCGGCGTTTTGTCGAAATGTTAATATATGTACTCGGATGAGAAACCTTTTACGCCGGGATGACGTGAGTTGTCAAACCCTACCAAACTTAGCATTTCGAACAGAGCATCAAGGAGACGCAAATGCATTTCATCAGTCATCATGTACACTTACATCGATCAGGGGCTCTGTGTAGGCGCAATGAAAAGGTCACCACTCCACCCCGTTTCCAGGTTTTCTCTATACCCGTTGAATTCTTCGATTTCCGGAAACAAAGATATTCTACACTGAATTTGATAGAGCTGGTCACAAACGACTGATAAGACAGAGAAAAGCTACAGCCAGATAGAGTGACGGAGTCAGTCCCACCTTTGTGTCATCACGTACACTCTAAAAAAAGTTGGTTAAAAAGGGTTGGATAAAATTCAAAGTGCCCAACCTGGGCAGTTTGGTAACCAACACAGTGGCAAAACAGATTAACCAAGTGGGTTGGTTAACCTTCAGGTTGGGTAAAGTCCATCTCTCTTGCAATATTACCCAGGTTGGTTAACGTGAACTGATTTGCCCGCCATACGTACGTACACAATAAATGAAAAGGTACTATACTGTACTGCAGTATACGGACGGTACGTCCGTACCTACGTACACTTGTACTCGCAGCCGACCGAGACGACGACAGACTTGCTTTAAAGTCTGCAGAAAAAGGCTGAGCTTTGTGAGGAATCTCATTATAAAGTAGCCTCTTAAAAAGTTGGGTAAAATTTTCTGGGCAATGTAGAGTTGGTTAAATTTTTCACAATGGTGGGCAAAAGAACCAAAAAACCTATTGACCAACTATTGGTGAAATGGTTTAAGTGGATTCCTTTACCCAACACTGGTTTAACGTACCGTCAATTAATTCTTTTAATAACACCTATTTCTAAATTTTTACATTCACAATTAACATTTTGCAAAACGTTTACTTACACTGTGGGAATTTTTGCTTCAACAATTTGAGAAAAGTGTATGTTTATATCTAATATATATATATAATATGTATATATATATATAGATATATATATAGAGAGATAGATACATATATATATATATATATTATATGAGAAAAATCCACTTATGCTCCATGTAATATAACAAATAATATAACACATTCCAAAGATGCCATAATAAGAGCACAGATATGATAAAAACAGCGTATATTTCGGACACTCCTGTGTCCTTCCTCAGCGCAAAATGGAAAGTGAAAAATTACAGCATTTTTCAAACTTAACGGTAAAACAAGTACAAACCAAAACAAATGATAGACAAGAAGGTTTAGTTGACCTTGGCAGCTTGGGAAGGGTAATTAATTACAAAGGGGAAGTCACTTAAGATGCCAAGGTCCTTGTTCAGGCCCCCCAATATGAGTTGACAGTTTAACGACCCACTTGCTCTCAGATTTGAGGCGTTCGTTGACAGATTGGTAATTTGAACCGAGCAAAATACACTTTAGATTTGAAATGGAATGATTCGGTTCACCACAGAAATGTTTAGCAACGGGGAAATGAACAGATTTATCCTGAATAGTCTTCTTATGGTTATTGAATCTAAATCTGAATTTATTGCTTGTCTGCCCGACATAGTTGCCTTTGTCGCATATATTACAAAAGAGTAAGTAAACCACATTGGGTGTATCGCAGTCAAGGGAAGGAGGACGAACAATGCACTTTGAGCCGGGAGGGGTACATTCTTTGTCTGTAATAATAAAATGACAGACCTGACACCTCGGTTTGCTACATTTTGCGTTGCCTATGTTACGGGCACCAAGCAGTCGGGAAGATGTGAGTAATGTTTTGAGACTGGGGGGTTGACGTCTGGCAGTTAAAGGGGGGTCATTGAATAACTCAGATATAGAAGAATCAGACTTAAGAATACTGTAATCTGAACGTATGGTTTTATGTAGCCGTTCAGTTTTGGGAGAATAATCAAAGACAAGGGGGATTCGAGAATTTTCAACCTTTGGTTTATAAGTCAGAAGTTTTTCACGTGGGTAAACAGAGGCCTTACGTATTCCTTCCTTGATAATGAAAAGGGGATAATTGTTGTTAAGAAAATATCCAACAAGATTGCATATGTGCTTGTCGTATTCAGACTGTGAAGAGCAGATACGTCTTATTCTTACACATTGTGAAAAAACAATGGCGCGTTTAACGCTAATATGATGGGAGCTGAAAAAATTAAGGTAACCGTGAGTGTCGGTAGGTTTACAAAAAAGCGTGGTCGCTATGGAACTGTTGCCTAATTTGACCAGCACATCAAGAAAGGAGATTTCCGTCTCGGAGTAATCAAAAGTGAACTTAATAGAAGAGTGACAGTTATTACAAAATGAAAAAAAAGTCAGTTAACGAAGGTAAGCCATGTGGCCATAAGAAGAAAATGTCGTCAACATATCTGAAATAATGTAACGGTTTTGAGGGGTAACCGGCTAGCATCCTTTGTTCGAGGTCAGCCATGAAAATAATTGCATAACTGGGAGCCATTCTACTACCCATGGCAGTCCCAGATGTTTGTAAAAAGTGTTGACCATTAAACTCAAAATTGTTGTGAGTTAAAATAATTATAAATTCAACGATAGAAGTAAAGTCGCTAATGAACGGTCGTGAGAAGTCGTTAGCAGCAAGAATTTTTTTGCACGCTGCAATACCATCGCCATGCGGTATGATGGTATACAGGGCGCTTACATCCATAGTAACCAGGGGCGAATTGGGTGGGGGAGACCTAATGTCATTGAGAATCCTTAGGAAATAAGTGGTATCTTGGATATAACTAGGAAGGAAAGGCAACAGAGGGTTAAGAATGCTGTCTACGAAGCCGCTTAAATGTTCAGTGAGTGTGCCTGTACATGATACAATAGGTCTACCGGGTGGGAGAATATCCAATGATTTTGCCAAGTCAAAAATCTTACGAGGGCTAAGTTTGTCCGTATCTAGCGGATCGTTTCTACTAACGGAAGATAATTTAGTTTTAACTAGTTTTGAAACCTATGTAACTTAGGAATAGTGTAAAAGATACCAGGACTGGGTGAAGAAGGAATGTACATATTTACCTCGTCAGCTAATTCAGAAGAAAAGGTATCCCCTTTGTAATTAATAACCCTTCCCAAGGTGCCAAGGTCAACTAAACCTGCTTGTCTATCATTTGTTTTGGTTTGTACTTGTTTTACCGTTAAGTTTGAAAAATGCTGTAATTTTCACTTTCCATTTTGCGCTGAGGAAGGACACAGGAGTGTCCGAAATATACGCTGTTTTTATCATATCTGTGCTCTTATTATGTCATCTTTGGAATGTGTTTTATTATTTGTTATATATATATATATATATATATATATATATACCCGTTCTATTCAGCCAGTCTAGAACGGGACCACTGTCGAGTGGTGTCAGTTGAGTCAAAGTTTGTCTCTTGGGGACGTTGTTACTCCTTCGGGGAGCAGAACTCCTTCGGGAGTATTGTTTGGTTTTCGCCCCTGGGTCTTCGCCAGAGAGTCAGGGGACTTTTGGAAAAAAGTGAGTAGCATTAGCACTTCCGATAGCTTTTAAAACTTGTAGAAGGTAACTTCTCTGAGATATTCTAAATCCCGTTGGGTAGCTTGTTTTACCCAACCGTTGGTTCCGTATGCCTCCTAACCGGAATTGGGTAATAAATTACCCAACTTGGTTGGTTAAATGTTTTGCTTAAAGGTTAAGCAAAATTTGTGCCCAATTAGTTGGGCAAAATGTTTGTTCAATTAGTTGGGCAAATGGTTGGGCAATTTGTTTGCCCAACTAATGAGTAAAACCCTCAACCAACTAAGTTGGGCAATATTTTACCCAATTCCGGTTAGGAGGCATAAGAAACCAACGGCTGGGTAAATTTTTGCCCAGGTTGGGCAATCATTTTTTAGAGTGTACAACGTCAACCGTTGTGGCTACGCCAAGCTTTGTCGAATTCACAATTATGAGGCAAGGTACATGGCGAAAAAGAAGCAAAATATCGGATTTAAAAAAAAAATCTCTTTCATCTTTTTCTCCCCTTTGTTCTTTTTTTCGCATCGCGTAAGGGATAACTACACAAAACAACTCTACTCAACTTTAAAAAGTGAGAGGCGCTGTTTAGGAAACGGAACTAAACGAGTATTATACATGTTTGTCACAGTTCGATGTCGAACGTGACGCCTACAATCCAAAGATCGAAGTAACATACTACAAGAATTCATCACTGAAATGCATGTTCTGGTGAACAAAATTGAAAATTTTAAAAATGTAGTGAAATTTTGTGTATAGGGTATAGAACCGTCTCAATAGCATGTTGCATTAGGAAGATACTGGTTATTATAGCGAGATGTTTTTCTTACAGCTTCTAAATTCATGATGGGAAAATCTGTGCTGTAATCTCAGTAAATTAATCATACATAGCTTTTACATTTCTTTAGAATGGTTGTTCCACTGTATGGAATATTTAATAACTTTGATTGCAATGCCGTAGGTAAGAAACAGTTTTACAAGAGATCTACAGAGAAAATTATCAAAACATTAAAACATTAGCAAATTTCAAGAACAAACAATGCTCATTTAAATTAGTAGTGACGTCACACTAAAGAAGAAATAGTCAAATAAATGCCAACCAGCCCTTTTTGATGAGTAAAAAGTAAACTGTTGTCATTCAAATGATTGTTTGAGTAAGCAATAGATATGGTAACAGATTTATATCATTACAAATAAAAAACGAAAGACTGCATCATCGCTGTATAGCCTTGCGCGCAGATATTTTGAAGCAAGTAATTGCCAACTTTATGCAAGTTTCATGTTATTTTTTAGAGTGCCTTCACATATCGAAGTAGAAATCAAAAAAGTGTTTTGCATATGTCACTGCCCCAGATCTGATGTGGAAAGTAAAAGAAATTTATCTTGGATTGTTAGACATTGTTAAACATAGAATAGAAAGTAAATGAAAAAACGACTACTGGGTTAAAAAAAAAGTAAAGTAATGAATAGAGTAATAACACTAACATTTATTTTGAAGGAACGAATAAACGACCATATAGCTTTCCAGTACATTCTTTCGTGTCCATATTTAAAGCTAAGGATAAAGCTTTGAATCTTTCCAATAAACATATAAAAATTTTAAAACAATTGCTTCAGTTTATAGATCGTGGGAACTCTTCGGTAATTAAATTTGTTTTAAATTACTACTTTTATAAGATCACTTTTGTTTTACAGACATTAATGGGAACTTTCAGTCAATTACTGCAGCATATTGAAACAGTTGGGTTTCGGATCCAGAGCCGTAGCCTTGGCGAAATCTCTAGGGGCACCTCATGACACTATTTTAACCTTAATTCTAACCCTAACCTTCATTTCGAAATGAATTTAAAAATTATTTGAAAAGCCGATTTGGCCTCACTCGTCCTTGGAAAAAAATAGGTTCCCCGCCCCTCCTCTTTCTCCTTGCTCTCAATTACGACGCTTGAACGATGCAATCCAAAGTTTAAGGAAGCAGTTCCATACACTGGGTGCGGCATTCAAATTACGGTCACTGAAAGATTTTGTACGTGACATTGGAACCTGACCTGCATTTGATAGTGCGAATGTACGGGTATAGCTTTAGATTAATGATGTAATAGAGTATTCAGGTGGCAAGGGGTACCACTTTTAATGGCCCGAAAAGCTAGAATGAGTATTTTGTCAAATCAAGGTAAATTCTCGGTCAAACACCTCTTTATGGAATCGTCCGTCATAACGCAATGTGAGCTCTCTGCAATTTCGGAAATCAACCAGTAATGATCAGGCATCCGTCATTATTTCCAAGATACTGTGCCTCCCCCTGGAAGATTTCAAACTTTAACACTGTAAGATGTAATTGCCCGGTTTCTGGTGGTTCAGATATTATGTACACTAACATTGCAGTGCAGCCTTAGGATCGTCTCAAAAGAGAAGATATATTGTAGACATCTTCCGGGAAGCCCTTCCTTGGATATTCATTGAGATTAGAGCAACAATGTAACTGTGGACGACTTGCCCATACCGGGATACCCTCCAGTCGTATCCACTCGTTTACCCAACTAAATGATGAAACTCCAAGTCGTTGACCTTACGGTCGTTGAGACAAAAAAAAAATAGAAAACGCTGGGATCGCGTCAGAGATGCTGTGGTTTTAGTAAAGAATCCGATGTCTTTTCATGTTAGCACATCATCGTGGTAATACACATCGAACCTAATGGCTGTCGCCTGGTGTGACACAGGTAAAGTAAGCTCAGGGTGACCAAAGGAACCTTGGTTTGAGTTGCATCGACGAAGCCTTGCAAAACCCTACTTAGTAGGTTGTCGTGTAGTAATCGGCTTAATATTCACGTTAAACTAATAATATTTTATTGATTTAGTTGTGTATAATTATTTACTATTGTAGAGGTAGTTTACTTCCAAGAATAACGCGTAGCAAAAAAAAAGGGGGGGGGGGGGGGTTGGAGACCCCTCCTCTTCGTGCATATATTTGTTTTTATTTCTTTTAATTATATCGTAAATTTCCTGTGTAGAAAGACAACGTTTACATTTAAAATGACGTAAAATCTCACAAAATGTCTTAAAAACGCATTTTTTACACGCTGCGCAAAGCATCATCCATCTTGAATAGTGTTCCCATTATTACTTCGGATAGGACAGCTTGGCTGGAATTTTTGTCACCAAACCCCAGGAAACACTCACCATCCATCCACTCTTCAGCCATCTCGCCCTCTGCGTCATTAATCCCGCCTGGCTGTTAGTCAGTTGCAGAAAAGCTAAAATAAAAAAGTGTCAAATTGTGTGTTTAATGGTCCGCTTAGTGTTTAGTTCAATTTCATTTGAAGAAGGTTAAATACATCATTCTAATCCCATGATTTTGTAAATATTCCACAGCTACCGGGGATTTGTCTCGGACCCCGCCAGGAAAGTACCCTTGGACCCACCAAGGAAATTAAGGCCAGCCTCTGGACCCCACGCCGTAATCAGTTTTTGCAAAAAAAAAAAGACGTACTTTTCTCCGATATCTAATACAGTTAAGATTCTCCGAAGAATGAATTAAATTACTAAATTTAAGTATGAGCATGTTGAGATAAAATCACATAATATCACATATATAATCAAACTTGCTAACCTAAGGCAAGTTTCAATAAAAACTCACTTCATTCAAGTGAACTGAAAGTAAAGTAAACTTGGACTTTTCACAAAATCATCGAAACTTAAAGGCTAAGGTTCATTCAGGTAGCTATAATAGGTAACAAGCACAAGGATAAGACGCAATATCACATAGTGGAAAAGTTGATAAGGCATCAGGAAGCATTTGACTTAAGACAGAAGTGTTGCAAGAAACTAGCGCAACCGTACAGTCGGGGTGTTCTTTTTTTCTTTTTATGCTGCTCAGTTGGCATTTCAAGCACTTTGAAATAAATGTAAGGATAGTACAATTTTCTACAAAATGTTCATATCAAACCGTTTCTATCAACAGATTTAAAAAGGCTGGTGGTGGTCTAACTGCTAACTCATTTGCATACGATTTGTCTTTCGGCTGGATGAAAAATTCGTTTAGTGACTTTTCGCAAACCCTGGTAAAATAGATTCGTTATGGTGAGGTTTGTCAACGAGTGTTTCTGTGGAAGTGGTTACGTCTTCATCATGTCCATTTTGCTAACATTTCTTTTGATTTTCTGCCATCGCACAACGTGCGTTTCAGATGAAAACCCCTGCAGCGGTTTTCTTGGTGCTACTTCCGATGTTCGCGGTGTTATTGGGGAAAGCATCACTCTGCAATGTAACGTAACAACAAACTGTGACAGACCTTGTTGGAAGGACGATAATACTACCAAAGCAAGGTGCTTACTACCGGAATACTATAGTGACGATACCTACTTTTTCAGTTTCAATTCTTCACAATGTTTACAGTTTCTCCATATTAACAACATAAATGACAACATGGCAGGTTTTTACACTTGTTTGTGTGACGACCACAACGGACATAGAACTGCCCAGGCATGTTTTAATCTGTCTGTATATGAAGTGCAGTGTCCCGTTAGTGTGCTGATAAATGGTGTAAAACGTGTAAGTTAATTTATACATATTTTAGTAACTTTTTTTCTTTTGCATCAAACCCGTATGTACCTTTCGTAAAATATGTTAGGGAAATCGACATGGACTTTGTAAGTCTGTCAAGGACTCGCATTGTCTCAGTAAGCTGTATTTCCTAAATCATTAAAGCGTAAGGTACCAACAAGGCAATTATTAAGGAAAAATAAGTTTATATATACTTCCATGTCTGCATTTTCAAAATTGTGTGTGATTGTGGCGGACGAAACTTGTGCCTTTACAAAAGTTACAACTTAGCAATTTATTTGACAAGACCACAAAGAGCAAAGTTTCTCAAAAAGCCTCTTAGAGAGCCTATAAGTCGGAAATGTTGTTTGAAATATTTCAAGATTAAATTTTAATTTTACACTGATTCATGTGCTCAATGCTGAAATCCTCTGAACTCTGTATTTTCAAAAATATTTTTTAACTAGTTTATAGTATGCAACGTGTGAACATGTGCTAAACTTACGTTGCAGTGTAAAGGATCTTGCTACAGAAAAAAATTATGTTCCCACGTTGCGAGATGCAAATGCTTCGAAAGAGATTTTGCTCATTAATTGTAGTTGGACATGTGATGTGAGAGAATTGTTAATATCTGGGTTGTAAATTCATTCAAGATGTTTGACGGATGTGGAATGTGTAGCACGCATTACGGAGAGGATCGATGTTGAAGGTAACGAAAGTATCACGATAACATGATAATAGTTATGCAATGCGACTGGTAAGAGAGGAAGGTGAAATTGAGCATTCACCCCTTCCCCGTCAATGCCTTCTCCAGCTACTTGTACCATCAGTCCGCTCCTGTACAAACCGTTTACAGTTTTGCAGAAGTAACACACACTCACAACTTCTTGCTCCCAAATTTCTGCTTGTTTTCACTTGCTCCAGCCTCTAGTTTTAAAGTGGCGGTGCCACTGTGGTTATGTCGTCTTGACGATTATCGAGTCACAAATTTGGATATGTTCTCTTTCCACTTATCGTGATGCAAATGCTTTAATATAAATTTTGTACACGGTTTTTAAGGTAGCATGTATGCTAAATATTATAGAGTTAATAATATTTGTACCATAATTTCATTTAAGGTATTTGACAGGTGCAGCACGAGGAGCACGCTTGAGATGATTGATGTTGAAGTGAACCAAAATATTACAATAGAATGTGATGGCGGAATAAAGAGAAAAACCAACTGCTCACACCTAAGTAAGTGACGTCATTTACCTAAGTAAGTAAAGTGTGTAAAGATATTCTGTGTACCAATGTTAGAATGTTTTTACAAATGTAATATACAATTATGGTATTGTCTTCGTCCATATTGTCTCAAATGGACCGAGTCTTACTTAGATATCGTTTCATGTTGCAAGAGGGTTACATAATACGATCTAATTTCAGATAACATTGCTCAAATATATGTTTAATGGTGACAGTCTTCGAAGGTTAAGAAAGCTTTGTGACCTGTTTTAGATCAAGAAATGGCGTTCTCTACTAGGGCCGTGGTGTCGACGTATCATACTTGGCTATACCTTTGCAAAGAAACCCACACATTGTAAGCCCGTTCCTAAGACAAATTCTCTAAATCCAAAACTTTAACAAAGAATGTTCTTATTTTCTTTTCCTAGCACTATCACTCGACTTTTCGGTTTTGTCTATAGACCTTACGCACTGACGTCAAGTGACGTCATTTCATTTCGGAGGCTAAACAATGAAGTACATGCATTGAACGCACATCTTGTAGACTTACGCGCGTATCTCAGTGGCGTAGCCAGAGGGGGACAGGGGGCAGAGTGCCCCAACAGAAATTTTGGGGACGCAATGGACAAAGTTGAAAAAATGAAGGAAAGCAAAAAAAAAAAAAAGAAAAAAAAAGGCGAGAGGAGGGAGGGATGGGAAGTTGGTGGGGCAGAGTGGGAGGGGGTAGGGATCAAGGTCTCGGGGATGAGTAATGACGGTGGAATCCGCAGCAGAACGGACGGCATATTTATTTTATGCGGACGCATTGGCAATAGGCCCCCGAAAAGTCAATCAAAACCTTGGATATTTATGATGTCATCTCGTCTGGAAACAGTGTCCCGGATTTTTTTCTTTCAACATATTATGTTTTGGGGACTGAACCCTAGCCCTTTTTCCGAACCGTAATCCTGATTTTGAAACAAAATAAATAAATCCCGAAAAAGTATTGGTTGTCAATGTCATTTCACTCGTAGGGCGGGCCGCCCCTCCAGGGGTGGCGCCAGGTGGGGCAGGGGGGAAAGGGACCATGGCCCTCCGTCGAGGAACTTTTACAGTTTAGTCAGGGAGTCTTAGTCGATACGATAAAGCATGTAGTCCTCGAAGGCGGCAGTCGCCCCGACGGTTTATCTGTTTTTTGCTCTCAAGAGGACAACTTCTAAATAACAAGAACCCAAAATTTTCGGCGTGCTTCGCACGCTGTAGGGTCACTCCATTTTCTTCAATATTTGCATTCCACATACAGTAGCTAGATAGCACAAGTCCTATCCACCTTACCAAGTAACATGTAGGCAGAGTACAGCTTATGTAGAGGCCGTAAGTTTCATCCCATATCGCAATGCCTAGTTGCTGTTCTGTAATGTGTGTCATGCTGTTCGGTTAGTTGGTGAGGGAGTCCAGGTGGTTTCGATGCAATGTATGTTATCCTCGATACGGTCTTCAACCTCTACATTTTTCTTTCTTTGTTTTTGCTCTTAATGATTAAATATGTTTTTTCTGGAAGTCTACTAAAAATTTTCGCGCGCTTGGCGCGCTTTGCCGTATCACGATTCAGATTCTAAAGAACGATATCAGTGCGCAGCTTGGCTCTTGAATTATGAAGTGATATTATGCAAAATATGCCCTGCAATGACATGGGATAGTTAGGCTCCTTCAAATCCCCTTCTCAGCATGCACCCCCTCCACGTAGTGGATTGTCGGAACTTGGGGTCGCTGGCATGGCCCGGCCCCCGTTTGGGAAAATTCTGTCCCCACCCATGGTCGGTTTACTTATTTTGGCTTTCAAAAGGATCATTTCTGAGGTAAAACCTACAATTTTTGGTACGCTTTGCCCACTCTTCCTCAGTTCCATTACTTATAGCTAAATATAGTCCAATGTCACCTCATTTCCGTAAACCTAGTAAATGTTCTCATTTGTCTGTCGTGAGGTACAGCTAGTGACCCGAGGAGGGAAATAAAATGTGTGTTATGTCTGATAGGGCGCACCTACCCGAACAATTGACCCATATGAGTTTTAAATAAGTACAGATTCTCTTTAGTGTAGGCTTACCCAAAAAAATTTCGCGCGCTTCGCGCGTCCTTTTCGAACTCCTTGCGAATGTCTACAGATTCCGGATAAATGACGGATGCCAGAGACTACAAGGAACTGGCTGTGAAGTATCGTGACATGCTACAGAATGATAACAGACTGGTGGCAAGGAATGCTAGGATGGATGAATTAGAGGTGGGTGTTAGAATAGTTGACAAAATCTAGAAATGTGTCTTGGTATTGCCAGGGTTGAAGCCTGGATTGAAGGTGTCTTGAAAGAATTATATCACAAAGTCAGAACATGTCTCAAGTTTTTAGATATGGAAGATAAGTGTGATGAAAAAATTAAATCAAGGCTGCAAACATGTTTTGGTACTTTCAGTGGTCCTGCAGGACACCATGATGGATGAGTTAGTAGTGGGTATCTCAAAAGAAGGAAATCAAGTATAATAATATGTCTCAGAAAGGCAAGGGTGGGCCATGGAAGGTGGCTCTCTTGAGAGAATGAAATCAAAGGCACAGACATGTATCAATATTGTTAGAAGTTGGGTAAAAATTCTAGGATGATGGGGGGGGGGGGGGGATTAGAAGGGGTGGCAAAGAAAATGACCAAATCGAGAAACATATCATGGCATTGCAGGGATCCAGGCATGAATGATGGATGTCCTGAGAAAGTGATGTCAAAGTCAAAAATGTTTCTAAGTCATTTGGATTTGGAAAGAATGCATATCAAAATTATTTTAGTCAAAGCTGCAAACATATCTCAGTATTGTAAGGGATACTGTAGGACAAAGAAGCAGACCAAATCTAGGAACATGTCTTGGCATTGCAAGGATCCAGGCATGCATGGTGGGTGTCCTGAGAGTATTATATCAAAGCAGAAAACATTTCTGAAGTGGTTAAGGTTGGAAACAAATATGATTCAGTATTATTCTGTTCCTGCAGGGATGCTATGGAGGAATTGGGGGGGGGGGGGGGGCATGTATCTGATGAGAAGATGGTATTGAGAAACATTATTCAGTTAGGCAAGGGTTAGTGCAGGTATGGAAGGGGCTTTCTCAAGAGAATTAAATCAAAGGATCAACAATATTGTTAGGAGTCAGTGAATTCCAGGATGGGTGAGTAAGAGGTAAGAGCTTTATGAAAAATATTAACATCCTAGCTAGAAATATTTTGTAATATAAAACTTGTCTTTACAACATCAGATGACTGTTGGTCCGTTGCATAATGTGAAAAAATATTGCAGACTTTTTGAAGACATATTTACTGCATTTCTAAAGGTATTATTGTGGTTTCGTCATGTTGTGGTTGGTAGTCTGATGAATAAGAGGGACTGATGAAGATAGATTTTGAAGTTCTCCAAGAAGGAATCTATATCAAAACATAGAAGGAGTAAAGCTCACAAACACACCTTAGAACAAAGCTATGCATGCAGGATATGGAAATATTTGAAGGGTATATATAGAATGATAGTGGCGTTCCTAGACATCTAGAACTATGTGTCACTTATTGATTTTGCCAATGATAAGAAGTGGCACTGATGGTGTGATGGTTGCATTAATCAAGGTTAAATTAAAAAAACATCAAGAGAGAAGGAGAAGAAATACAAAACGCGGATTAAAAATGGAGCAGACGGAGCCAAGAAATTGCATGGTTTGGGAAAGTTGAGGTTATGTCAAACTTTTGAATATTTGTTTCTGTTTCTTCATTAATAGCCCCCATCGAAAACAACAATTATTCGCATACCTAGTGGGGGGCATATTCTGTTCTCATTAATAGCCACAGAAAACATTCCATATCAGTGGGGGCATATATTTAGCTGGTTTTATGAGATTTTTGAGCAAGAGGAATGTGTATGTTATAGTGTATGACTGTTCTACTTTGTCTATCTCGATATCCTAAAAGCTTGAGCAGAGATTAGAAATGTTTTCCTTCTCTTGTTGATCTACTGACTTTTCACAATTCGTCTACCTAATGTTGTTCAGCTTAACCACCGCAAGAACCTGAAGCAATGCAGAATCGCATGCTATGAAATATATCCCAAACATTGGTTTTTTTTTTGTGGCAATATATGAAGTTAAGATACTGTGTATATACTGACAATATTAACTGGTTTTAAGTCAATGTTGTAATTGGTTTCATGTTTGTATGTTATAATTTCCTAGAATAAATATGTGAAAACACCTTTTTATAAATGGGATGAAAAACAAAAGGTTGAAAAAAGTGAAAGCAGACTAACGGACATAAATGTGAACCTGTTCACTACTTGATTTTGTTGGTAAGAAATGTTAATATCATCTCTTCACTATCTTATTATTCTCCATATTTTTCATATTCTTATTTTTTCTCCCTTATCTTTGAGTAACCCTGAAATATCTCAATATTGGTTGGTGATATATTAAACTTAAAATTCAACACACAATAGCATATAGGTGTGTTTTATTAGTCTTTTCATACCTTTGAACACGTATAAGAATAAAAAAAAAAAAAAAAGCCACGCAAAAAAAACCCCAAAAAAACCCTGTAGTTCGTGATGTTTTCCTTTGAATGTTGCAAAATTATCTGAAGATGACTTTATCCTATCTAAATTTCTTCCTCTTCATCTTGCGTGAGAAACTACAGAGGGTAACAATCTTATCATGCTTCCTGGACGAACAAAGGTCTTTAAGTAAAAAGCGACTGAGATGAGAACGGTGGTCGTTGAGATGACAGGAGCTAACGAGAGGGTCTGCAGAAGCAGATCTGACCCTGTGAGGATGCAAGATAAATTAAGAAACACAGTCCATGAACTTGAGAAGAGAAATCTGGAACTGGAAGATAAATTTGACAAGGTTTGAAGAGGGTTTAAGTATTGTCAATTATTAAGTAAAATATTGTTTAGATACCATACTGACATAATTTAATTTGGTCTTTAGAAAGGAAGGAGAATTGAAAAAAAAATATTGATCATTAATTAACTTCTGGTTTGTATATATTTCATTCACTTCATTTTCCATTCCGTGTCTGGTTTTATCAACAGCTTATCCTTTCTTGGGATTTACCGTCATTGTATTTGATTTTGTGTGAACAAAATAATTCTAATTTGTAGTAGCATTTATTTGTCATGATGTTAACACAATATAATTACATAAAAATCATTTTCTCGCTTTCTTTTCTAATCATTTCTTTGCCTGAGTAAAACAAACTTAAAGGTAAAATTCTGCCTATAATTCTGATAAACTAAATTCTGAATACAAACATTCATACTTCACGCCATGATTGTCTGCACTGATTTGCCTTTGCATCTTTTCTAGCATTTCCACCACTCTACATGAAAGTCTTGAGTGAGGCAAACATCTTAGAAGTGTGAAACTAATCTTGGGGATGTATCTTATGAAGACACCAAACCCCAAGCACAAAACCTCACCATTTAGATCATAACAGTGTTGGTGCCGCAGACAAAGTGTGTTTAACATGGTGAAGTTTTTACAACAAGGTGCTTGGACTGTTTTGAGCCAGTTATACACATTGATTTCAGTTAAAATAAAAAAAAGTTCCGTGTGCTTCTTGGAAATTGATACAATGTGATGGACAAAAACCATGCCAAATGTGCATTGAAAAGTGAAAGTGATTCTAAAGTTTTTCCTTAAGTGGGGCAAATATACCAGACAGGACCTCTTCTTAGCAGGCCAAGATTTTGTGGGCTTATTTCACGAAGTCTGTTTTTCAGACGCATGAGGGTCACGAACACCATGTTTCACAAATTTTTAACCAAACACACTGCGATTGAATAAGTTTCTTAGGAAGCAGGAAACCGCTGCACTGGGTAGAATTTCCCAGTCGAAGTAAGCCTTCCAAGATGTGGAAGTGCCATTTTGTTGTCCTGGGGTTGGTCGTTATCAAAAAGTTCTCTCTAGAGCCTATCATCTTGATACTTTCATAATTTGAATTTATGTTAGACCTTATTAGATCAAAATAAAAGTAAATGAAATTAAGAAATACCGCCCTGGGGTTGAGATTCACCGGGCGTGAGGCTTGTGTGTTATGGAAATTTTGTCCGAGCTTTACTAAAATAAACTTTAAGCAGCCCAGGGCCGAAGACTGAGGACGGGAACTTTTTTCGTGATGAACTCTCTAAATGTGGTCACACACAGCAAGGCTGTGTCCGAGTGACATTGATAAAAGAAGAATTTGTAGCTTGGAAAAATCCAACCATGATCTGGTTTTAGAGAATGAAGATTAAAGGTATCACATAATTCATGAATATGACCATCCCACTTGTCAATTTTATATCCAAATTCTGAAACTTCATATTTCACTTTTGCTCCTTTCTATATGTGATGAAAAGAAAAAGAGGCTCTTTATTACTTAATTTTATATCTCCCTTAATCAAGGTTTTCAACTCACGCCTTAATCAAAAAGGGGTTTAAAAAAAACTGTTTTTTTATTTTCCCAACTTTTTTTTTTTTTTTTTGGCACTGTAAAACCTATGGGAGTATCCGTGACCCATGAGATGTGTGACCCACCCATTGAAGAAACCAATGTATATTATTGTCTTTGAAAATAATAGTATGCATGTCCACGAACCCAACACAATTGCCATTGGTAACATCTGTACAAAACCTTCCTCAAGGTGGAACTTACATAGACCCTTTTCCAAATAGCAATTACAAAGGATTAGGGGATAGAGTTTTGGTGGTATGGGTGGGGCCAACAGTCTTTATGTCATACATGGCAATTTTTACTGTGGAGAACTATAATACAAAAACAAAACAACAAAAACGCAAAACACCAAAACTATACATCCGTCACATCCTTTGTAATGAAGAATTCCTATTTGGAAAAGAGTCTATTGTTCTACCTTTAGGACTAAATTGTAGTTCATGTCAAAGTACATCTTCTTACTGTGAACTGAATGTCACATACTGGTTTTGTGCTCATCTATTTCAGGTCCACCTTATGATAATAAAAAGATGTTCCTTTTCCATATTCCAACCAGAAGGGTTCTCCCCCCACCCCCAGAAAAGATCCTGTGTTCCCCCAGGATTACACATAGCCACTAAAAAGAAAAAACAATTATGCTTGAAGTGCTTTTGAAGATCTTCTCTATTGTAACCTATTTTCAATGACTTGAACTACATCTTGACAATGCTAAGCCTAGTGAGGAGCTTCAACTGGATTTTGTTTTGCATATTTCAGAACAAATTCTTTAAAATTATGTGGTTGAAAGTTGATAGTTGTTTCATGGTATACCTTTGTAGTTCATTTGTGATTCTCCAAATATAGGTGTCAACTGTTGTTTTTTTGTTGGGGGTGCGTCTCGGGGGGCGGGGGGTGGGGTGGGGGTGTTGGGGGGTAACGTTTAATGCAAGTGCAGTATCCCTATATTTAACATAAGCAGATTATACTTAATTCAGTAAAAGAGGGCACTACTTTCTGCTTCAGTAGAAAGGGATAAAGGGATTTGGTTGATCAAAATGTGAAATACAGTATAAAAGTTGTGAAACATTATGGAAGATACTGAAGCAGGAAATTAGGGAGATGTGATAAGTTACAGTAGTATCTCCAGTGAAGGGTCCAGCAATTGTGCCAGCATTTTAAGCAATGGCAGGGTTACCACAGCTGGGAAAGATGTTCTTTTCAAAGGCAGTAAGTCACATTTTCCACAGATTGTACATAAATTCATTTTTATATAACATTCCATGAATGCAAAAACGGTAAAAAAAAGAACAAAGAGCCAAATGACATCAACGTTTACACCATTCAACTCTTTAAAAAAAGCACTTTTCCTTCCAAATATATACACTGCTGTCCCGACAAGGAGCTGCTTATATTCCCATTTTTGCCAACTATGAGGGCCTTTTCTGTACTTGTTTGCTCCCCAGGAAATGGTAGAAGTCTCTAACTTCCAGAACAAAGCCCTTGAAGCTCAACAAGTATCCAGAGAAAAAGAAGTGACATCATTGAGACAACAGCTGTTGGATATACAGACACAGAGTGATGAGAAAGCTATCATAGGTATGGTAATTATGCTATTGTCATCTGTAATGGTAACATAGGTAATGGTATACCTACTCCATGTATACATACAGAGTGATGAGAGAGCTATCAAAAGTAGGGTTTAGGGGATATTATGTGTAATGGTTATACAGGCAATGGTCATTACTATTGAAGATACAGACACAGTGTGATGAGAAAGCTATCATAGGTATGGTTAATACACTATTGTTAAGTGTAATGGTACTATAGGTAATGGTATAGCTACTCTATGTAACAGATACAGAGTGATGAGAAAGCTATCATAGGTATGGTTAAACAGATATCACGTGTAATGGTAACATATGTAAAGGTTACAGCTTATATTCCATACCACAAGTCTGCTCTTAGCTGTTAACTTGAGCTCCCGCGATGCCCACTGATCCCTCAACCCCCGCAAACTAACAACTCTTTCCCACTTTCTCCACTTTATTGTTTGGGGCATTCTTCTCATCAATTTGATATTTGCTCAGATTACAATTATTTGCCCATTTAGATAGAGAGGAGTATAGGGGCGAATGGTGGGTGGGAGGGGGAGAAAGGATAGATTGCCATACAGCAGTAATATGACCATATTTATAAAAGTAAAGAAAAGTTTTTCGGGGTGATTAGTTGCGGTTTCACATTGCTCTTATCCAGACAGATTAAGTTGTAGTGAAAGAATTAAATCTGTATGATCAAGCCTCATAACCTTCCTCAACAGTTTGACTTCCTAAAGTTTCATATTTTCTCCACTTTCAGGCAAATTGCATCATCATATTGTGGCCCTTCAAGTAAGTGAAGGAACTGCAGTTAGAAAACTAGAGGCTGCCACCACAAAGATCCGTCAGCTGGAGGCTCAACTCTTGCGGATGGACAAACAGCTAGATGAGAAGGGTCAGAGTCTGTATCACTGTCAGGTAGACTCAAGGAACCGGAGTAGACACCTTAGGCTAACCATTCAGGTAAGACAATATTGCATTGTTCGAAAGTCCTTTAATGTTAAGAAATTGTTAATTTTAATAAAGTTTTCTTTTGTCCTGTAAATATCCAGGAGAATATCATTTTCATCTTGGAAGTTCTTTCTGTAACCATAGTGACATCTGATAGATTTATTGAAACTGTTAGATACCACATAGCAGTCACCTAATAAAGTCCATTACCTAATTACATAATTTGGTTCTTGGTGCTTGTAGTGGCAAATGCGAAATAGTTGCTGTTGTGGTATTAGAAGTTTGTTTTGGCCTGTAGATGGACTTTGTAGACTTCCTATAGACTTTGAAGACTTCATATAGTTTGCATTTTAGGAGGTATTTATATGTAGACATCATAGCCACATCTTACTTTTGCAACTCTTTATCAAACCTTCCCTGGATTTCAGGAGCTTAGAAGACAGTATAGTGGTACTGCTCCTCTAGCTGACCTGGAGAAGTTTTCCAAGGTGATGATATTAGAAAGTTTGTATTTTGGCCAATGAATAGGCTTTGTAGACTCTTAAGTTTGCATTTGTATGTAGACATCTTATGTTGACATCTTAGTCACACCTTACTTTTTCAACCCTTTATCAAACCTTCCCTGGATTTCAGGAGCTTAGAAGACAGTATAGTGGTACTGCTCCTCTAGCTGACCTGGAGAAGTTCTCCAAGGTGATGATGCAGCTGAAACAAGACAAAGAAAAGATGGAGATGGAGATGAGAGTGGTAATGTATAAATAATCTGTAAATTCTCTTTTTGTTGATGATTTTGTGAAAGGTTCACTTCACCCTACAAAACCTTGCTTTAATCAGAATCAATTACTGTAAGGCCTTGAAATTTGGTGCTTAAAGTTTGATGTTTCATGCAATGATCATGGAAAAGTCAAAATTTTATTTGTAGAATTCATATCAAGAATTGGTTCCCAGAGAACTCCTCCCTCAGGAGAAGTTGCCTGATGGGTAATCGTCATGGTTGGAAATTGTCCAGCTGAGAATTCTGTGAGATGGGAATTTGTCCAGGGGAGAATTGTTTAAGAGTGCATTTTCTGAATGAAAATTGTCTGATGGAGTTGTCTGGTCATGCTAAATCAGCGTGGTGTTGATTTGATTATAATTTTCCTTATCTTCAAAAATTTTGATAGTTTCTTGAATTGCTGTGGTGGGCTTTAAGAACATTTTGTGGTCCTTCCATAAATACACTTAAAAACTTGTGCTTTTGGTTTTGTTCTTAGAAATATGTACAAACCTTGCTTTTATTTGGTAGGACAAAATTATTTATGACAGTATGTTTCTCATTTTAGTTTTGATACTGGGTTTAACATTTTAAACATCATTGAAGACCCAGAAATTTCCTAAAAAAGTCTTAGACAAAGGTCAACTTTTCACTAAGTGTCATGGAAGGTCATGAAATGTCAAAATTTTGGCAAAAAATAGTTGCACGATCTAGTTAAGTTTAATTGAAATTGTGTCTTCCAAAATTGGAAGCTGGATGATTGTCTGGGGTTCATGGGATATTCATGCAATACTAATACTGGACTGAATTATAGAGATAAGAAAGTACAGTAACCCTGTTATAACAAGGTGTTTCAATAATTTCCTATCAAGGTTAAACATGAGAGGGAACAAGTGAGTAATCAGCTATTGGAGCTAGAGGTGAAACACCAGGGACTACAGGAACTTATACAGACACTGAAGGATAGTAGAGGGGCAGCTAAGGTAGCTGAGTGGCATGCCAAGATGCAGGAAGTCAGGCTGCAGGATCTGAGGTTAAACAGACAAATTAGCAGGCTGCAACAAGAGGTAAGGAGAAGAGTTTTGTTATGTGGCTAAGAGGACAGATGGGAGGGCTCCTTAATTCATGGGTAGAAGGTTGTCGTTTTGCATAAAAAGATGCAGAAGCTTTAGAATGAGGACCTGATATTATGAAAGTAGATTAGCTGACCACAAAGGGGAGTGAGGAAATGGTATTTTGATGTAGGGAAGAGGTTGGGGCTTGATGGTCATCAGGAGAAGAAAAAGTGTATTTTTGTGTGAAGAAATGAAAGAGATAAGAGGATGGGTCCTGAGGCTTTAGAGAGTAGATTAGCAGATGGCATGAAGAGGTACAAAAGAAATGGATGAGGAGAGGGTCCACTTGAAGGATGGAAAGAAAGGTTGAATGTGGGGGGGGGGGGGGGTGGTACCTAGACCATAGATCAGCTTAAAAAGAAACATACCATCTCATTGGCTGCAGACACAGTAAGTGATGGAAAAATGTAATAGCTGATGTAAGACTAGTGTTCGTTTGTAATCCCATTGCTCAATAGACCTTATGCATATGACATCACAGAACAGAAAGTGTCCCCCTCTGGTTGGGTTAGGCACATATCATTGCAACTTGCACCAACAAGTGGAGACAGCTGATTTGT
This sequence comes from Holothuria leucospilota, assembly GCA_029531755.1. NCBI lineage: Eukaryota > Metazoa > Echinodermata > Holothuroidea > Aspidochirotida > Holothuriidae > Holothuria > Holothuria leucospilota. The sequence continues at coordinate 3,412,385 of CM055972.1, forward strand.
GTACCAGTCAGCTATGCTCATCAATTCACAAGGCGTGTATGCGAAGTCTACGTTTTGCTTGCAGTGACCTTCATTGTTTACCCTCCAAAATGACTTCACGCGACATTAATACATTAAGTCTGTTGCGGACATTATACATGCTCACTCTTGAACCAAGGGAAGTAATGTATGTGAATAAATTTACTAGTTAAATAATGTTGCTTGAAAGTGACTCTGCACTCTGCCCTTTGGTACAAAATGGATTTCCTTTTTATTTGTCAATTAATATTGTCTCATTTTCTGTCAATTCAGATGAAATATCAAGAAAACCTTAACAGCTCACATGAACAGACCATCAGTAATTTAGAAAAAGAAAATGTTCACATCAGTAGACAGGCTGAAGAGAGACAGTTACTATGGGAACATCGTGAGGCGGAGCTAGAGAGGATGATTGACAGTCTGGAGAGGCAGCAGAAACAGATGGCTGATGCTGCTATGAAGGTGAGGAGTAGTGAGAGGGTACTTGTAGAATAGAACTAGTTTAAAAATAAAATATGGGGTAGGGTTGGTTTTGTAAAAATTATTGTACCATAGTAGTTGGTGAGTGGGTGGACAGGTGGATCTATAGAAGAAGAGCACAGTAGTGTTCAAACGAATAAGGAGACATAAGGTCTCTCTCCTTTCATGAGAGGATGGTGAAAAGTTGTTTAGTCAAGAAAGTGAGGGGTAGTCAGTGCCCTTTGTAGGTGCCACCATGCTGTAAGAATCAATGCTAAGTGAGAGCAGCTTACTTCATTACCCCTATGTGTGGTTGGCCTGCTATCAGAAATGCTATAGTTAGGCCTTTTACTGAAGTATTGGACTATATGCAGCAAAAATGCCTTGGTGCCCTTGTTCAATTTTGGGAGATTCTATGATGCCCTGCCCTTGTGCAGCAGATGTAAGGCAATGTCTGTTCCAAAATTGTCTTACTCCTCCCAGCTCTTAATGTGAGGACTATGATGAAGTGTAGATTTCAGAGATCAATCGATGGACACTGTGTAAATTTAAGAAGGAGGAATATGGTCTAGTTGGTTGGAGAAAGGTTACGGTTGTTCTATGTGTTTTAAAAAAAATTGTCATTGGGTGGGGAGAAAAAAAATTGTCATTGGGTGGGGAGAAAAAAATTCCGTTTGCTGTAGATTCAGCCAGTGCCAGTTGGCTGTGAAAAAATTGCATGTGTAATTCAGTTCATTCAGTTACAATCTTCATGTATCCTTCTGTGGAACTTCATGAAATTTAGTGTTTATATTCTCCTTACTTTTTTTCCAAAAGTTTGAGGAAGCCACAGGTTCTCTACCAGACCCCAGCCTGCCTGTAGCCAGTCAGTTGGAACATGCTATAAGAACCATTAAGATACACATCAAGACAATACTGGACTTTAAAGAGGAGAAGAAAGACTATGAAAAGGTAAGGAAACTTCAAAAGCAGTAAAAGAGAATAAAACATACAATGTGATAATGAAAGTTAAAAACTTGGCCCAAAGCCACCTTTTTGAATGTGGAGGGGTGTGGTGTTTGGAGGGGCATAATATTAGCTCGGGGAAGGGGAAAGCATTTGCATGAATTCATTATATGGGTCAATTACAGGCCTGAAGAAAAGTAAATGTAGGGCAAGAGATAAGTGACCTAAGTCAGGGAACAAACTAGCCACATATTATTCCAACTTACTTCCTGATTATTTCAAAATGCTGATCACTGTTTACTTTTGTTAGAAAAGAACACCTCTCTGTACACTAGAAATGTAGGTGATTTGTAGTATCAAGTCAAGTTCTTTACCCCATTTCTGGTTAGATGTATAAAAATTACACCGATTGATATTTTAACTGTTTCTGATTTGATTATGTAGAGGTTTGCCTTTCATTCTCGTAAGTTTCATTGTTTCTGTGTCATTATCTAGACATTACCCAGCCATAGCATTTCCTTTATATGATTTTCATTATTACTTGTATCTTAAGATGAACTATCAATTGATTTCACAAATCCTGTTGTTTCTGGTTTGTTACTAGAGGTTGGCCATCAGCTCTTGTTCTAAATTCCTCTGTTTCCGATTGAGTATCTAAATGGTAACCTTCACATTCATGTAAATTGTACTGCTTCTGATTGAGTATCCAGAGGTTAGCTATCAGTTGATGCTTGAAATTTCTGTTCTTGAATCAGTATCTCAGTGTCAGTCTCCAAAACATATTGAAAATTTAACTACTACTGTTTTGCTTTCTAAAGGTTAACCATCACATCATGTTCATCCATTTTATACTTTTGTTGTTGGTATCCTGAGGTAAACCATCAATTATTGCACTTTTAACCTCATTGTTTCTGTTTCTGTGAACCAGAGGTTAACAGAAGCTGATCAGAAACTAAAGGAGACAGAAGCAAATCTGTTGACTAGAGACAAAATCATCAATGAGCTTCGTCTTCGTTTGCCTGCCTCATCTGACCGAGATGAGGTCATCAAAGATGGGATGTCTGCTGGGGTGGCCTTCAAGGAAATAGAGGAGTCCTGTGAACACAAACAGGCCCTAAAAGTGGCCCAGACACAGATTGAGGGCCTACAGGTCAGTGAAAAGTCAGAAATCAGGACCTTTAACCTGACTGGGTTATTTGTCTGTCCAGACTGAGTGAAAGGTTTATGACTGTTAACGATAGTTAAGTAGACTATTTGGAGTTAGCATGAGATAGATAGATGGGATTTAACGACACACCAACACGAATGTGTTATATACAGTGTCAGCTAGATAAAAAGGTAAAGCTCATATACGGTTTCAAATATGGTTCAAGTTCGGTTTCAAATACGGTTCAAGTCCTTCCCTTATGTCACCTTTTACGACAAGTGAGGAATACCGTGGGCATATTCTACAACCCCTAGCCTCCGGGTGGGGGGGAGGGGAAGTTAGCACGAGGAGTGAATCTTCATTATATGGACTGCTTGATTTCTTAAATTAAATTAGAAGACAAGGATTTATTCATTATGCCTGACACAAAGTATTGTCTCAGGGTAAGTGAGTGTTTATAATTTCTTCAGCAGACAAAATTTATTTAGTACATGCATGGGTTAGGGCAGAATGTGGTTGTATAAGGTATATGGTGTGGAGAATTCAGGGGGGGTGGGGGGCGGGGGGCGGGCTTAGTACCATATGTCATGGTTTCAGATTGTTGGATGAAAACAAAAAGTCATTTTGGACCAAAGTTGACCTAGTATTTCAGTGTCTTTTGATAAGTTTTCTTGATGTGTTTCAGTGAAATAAATTTCAAAAGATGAGTGTGACAGCTTTGTAATTGTCAAAGGTTTTGCACTCCTCTTTGTCTTTTGTCCCATACAGACCCGCATCCAGCAGAAGGAGGATAGTTTACAAAAATACATGGATTTGTTGGATAGGTCTAGACAGGTGAGGTTTTCGTTGTAAAATTATTTCATTATAAGAAAACAGTACAAGGGTACCCAGAGCATGCTCATGAAAATTATATACGCTTCACTTAACCATTCTCAAGTTGAGATGTTATGTCATCACTCCTCACCACAGGAATGGTTGGCAGAATGGCCCAATAGTCAGTTGGGCCTGCAGCCAGGCAATGTACTGAGGGGCACAAGATGGTTCCTGGGGATATGGGGATATTTTGTTGGAGGGTGTAATGGGTAGGGATGGTCCCCATAGGAAAATCTTTGCCCTCCTAGAAAATTTTTGAGAACAAAACTACTATTGCCATAGTATATGTAAACATATGTCTCCCTTGAGAAGGCCATAACAATTTAAAAGTTGAGCAAGGGGGTCATTCCCATGTTAAGATCCTATTTAATCATTCCCTTCCACAGGAAAGGGCAATATGAAACCATTGCTATGTATGCTTTGCCTCTTAACCTTATTTTCCCTGATTTCATTTGTATTGTCTGGCTAGGAAGCCATAGACTACATTAATGGCTCTAAAAGACTCATAACAGTCTTGTTTTGTTCTGTAGGGAGAGTGCTGGTTTGTGGAGGATATTTCCCTACATATGTGCATCCAACTAGGTTCTTAACACAAACACACACACACTAGCTTTCATAAGGAAATAAGTATCAATGGAGATGAAGCTTGGAAGTTAGGAAAAGATGTCAGTGAGAACGAAACAGAAAATAACTTGTGGAATGTGATTGAGATGATGGGTCATCAAAATAATAGCTTTCTTAATGTTTCAGGCTAGGCCTAGTACAAACCATAGTCTAATGCTGAGTAGAATTTTATGTGCCGTAAGATGTAGCATTAGCAGTGTGCCTCATTCTGGGGGGTGGATCAACCCCCTTTACAGTGAAAAGGTTCATGAAAAGTTTTCTTTCTTACAGGAGTCAGCAGATGAGAGCAAGAAATATATGCAGGAGATTCATCAACTACAAGTCAAGCTCCATGCCCAGTCAGATCTGGCTTTTAATAAATTTAAGAAAGCAGCCATGGTAGGTATTAATGTGTTCATGAATGACATTCAGAAAACTTTGAGATGAGCTGTGACAGACTACTATCAAATTTTGTTCTCATTATGTGTGATATCTGTGCATTGTAGAACCTTAACAGGTGATCAGGATTCATACAAAAACACAAGAATTGATAAAACGTTAAACTTTGAATCACATTTGTGCAATACACATGTTTGTTGTGCATCACAGTTGCATGACTGATTTTCAAACTGCCACACGGTGTTATTGAAGCCCATAGGTGATGGGAATAACCCAGTAATCAGTTTGCCCTCAGATTGATTTCAATTTGTTCAACTTTTACATTGGAATGACATCCACTGTGTTCCATGTGCAAATACATTTGACATAAGCAAAGGTGTTCAGTAGATGATGTGTAGACTAAATCTTATGGCTCACTATCCATCTGATGTCTTTCCATTTCAGCAAAGGGACTACAACATTTTCAGATGACCATCTGATATTACTGTATTTTAAAGTCAGAAATGGGTTGTTGAACTTTGGACTGACCTACATATATTAACCAACCTCAGTTTGACTCATTAGACTCAAACGTGATTTCTGCCCAATGCCAAAGTGTTTACTAGGAAGTCTGTTTGAAATTCTCACTCACTTGTTAGAAGATAATTGTCTTGAAATGCAACAAGCAGGACCAGTGATAATGACATGTGAAGTAAATTTTGAGATGGTTAGGTTTAAATCCATTACAGTTTTCACAAATGGATATTTTTTTACATTTGTTAAAACTTTGCAGTGTTTGAAAGGAATGAATATTTCTCTTGCACCAGTCGTGTACTATATAGAGGGATTTCATGTAACGTCACGCACAATGGATTCCCAGGCACTGAAGGGCAAAGCACACACGCAGTAAGCGAACTTACAGCTCACGCGCACAGCATAACCATAGATACCACTGTGACACAATGAATGCGTACCTGTCAAAACCAAAGAGATGCGCGATCTTGCCCTTCAAAACAAAAAGACGCGCGATGTTGCCCTTCAAAATTGCATCTAGTTGGTTAAAGTCATGTGACTGAAATCCCTTCTATATGTAAATGTAAAACGTAAATGCTTTACTCTTCTTCATCATCAAGGACGATAGCTAGCAAACCTGCGGCTCCAGTGCCTGGAAGCAAAGAACTTGCCAAGCTGCATGAATTACAGGACATTGTAGCACAGCAGGATAACTCCCTAGCAGCTATGTCTCTAAAACTCAAAGCAGCTCACACAGAGACGGCAAAGTGGAAGGATGTACTGCAAAAGAACGACAGGCTGACTTCAACAGAAGAAAGAAAAGTAAGATTGGTGATTTTAGACAACATTTAAAAGAAATTTTAGATTAATTTTGTCTGAAAAGTTGGGCAGTGTATACACAAATAATTACAAGTAATGTCATCCTATTTCAATCAACTTGTTTCTTCAGAGTAGCAGAAATATCCATGTGCAGGATAAAGTGAATTGGGTTTACTCAAAACAAGCAGTTTTTGAAAGAATTACTCGAAAAAGATTTTACTATTAGCAATACTCCCAATGTTTTGTATTAAGGAATGAAGTAATTTCTATTTGAAAGAAAGCATATCACACTTTTGGGGGGGAGATAACAATTCAGATTTGAAGTGTAGAAAGAATATTGATATGAAAAGTTGTAAACATGCATGTGAAAAGATCACAGCAGATTTCAACAAAGGGAGAAAATAATATTAAAATATTTGGGAATTTTTACGAAATAAAAAACCCACTAGGTAGAAGGAAAGGTGTGGATGTTTTAAAGATTTGAAGTTAATCAGTTTTAGTTGATTTGCAAATTCTTGATATACATTGTAGATGCAAACAATGTAGTAAGTAGTAATCAAGGCTGTATTTTAATCTCCCCTCCCTCCTAAAAACATTAAACACACACAAAAAATGAAAATAATTTATTTCATTTATTTGTTTCATCAAATTACTTATCAAAACATGATGTGAAAGAAAGACATCGAGAAAGCCAGGACTGGCGTAACAAGGTGGATGACTCCCTGCAAGAAAAAGATTTGAATCTCACCTCCCCTTCCCAAAAAACAAAACACAGAAAAGAAATGAAAATAATTTTTGATAATGTTTGTGAATTTGAAGTTAAAATAATGATAGAAGAAAAAGATTCTTATGTAGTTTTTTTATATTTCAAGGTTGCAAATATTTGGAAGTAGTTTTTGGCCAATGGACTTGAATTGACATTCAATAATTTTCATGAGAATGATCCTCCTTTTGACTTTATTTTTTTATTTTGTTGATCCCTGACAGGATGCAAGAAGAGAGCATGATCAGGAGAAAATATTCTTCAGGAGGAGATTAGAAACATCTTAAAACCGTCGCTGAAAGGGAAGGAGATTTAAGAAATGAAAATTAATAAGTGGGGAGGGGGGGAAGATGGGGGCTAGAGTGGGAATGCCTCACTTACCTGTAGCATGGTCAGTCAAAAGAGGGTGCATTTGCATATTTACATGGTGATATTTATTCACCTCTCAGTCATATGTTCTGTGACTGATATCTCATGAAAAGTGACACAACCATTAGTCACATATTATTGATGCACGTTTTTTAGATTTAAATGGACTAGTAATTCTCAGAAATGTCTGGCATTTTCATTGACTTCTGTTCCTGAGTGTAACAGCTATAACATAGGGATAGTAGCCTATCTGCCCTAGCTTGCTGCAGCTTTGGATTGTATAAACAATAGAACCAACCCTAATATTAATGAACTTAAAAGTAGCAGGACATTCTATATAAATACTTAACGATATAAAGCAAACATTCAGTAAAATTTTACCTTTACAAAACAGGATTATAGTGATGGCATGCAAAAGGGAGATTTAAGGTTAAAATTTCATAGCCACTTACAACAACAGACGGTCAAATAGCTACCTGCTAATTTAAGCAGCACTACTTACAAGCAACTAACTCGAGTTAGGTCTTTGAAGCCTTGGCCTCTCAAAATGGAATCCTGGCCCATAAAAATAATAATGTTTGCCATGCAGTCTCTTAGATGGACATAAGAATAAAATGTGGTATGTAGAGGGAGAAGTTAGGCCCCGTCTATTTTATCTGGTTCTTCTGCTTCTGATAAATTTTTAGTACATATCCCACCTTTGCTTTTGACTGAGTTTTTTAAGTCTGTGATAGGTTTTAAAAAAATTAAATGCATTGTAGCAAGGGAAATGTTATTCCCACCATTTGTTCCCCTTTGTCTGATTTTAATGCCTGAAAATTCAGACAGAAATACTTGGAAGTCATGTAAAAATGTCAGTAGACATTTATTGTTACCCAGGACTCGACACAATTTGTAGTCTTCAAAAGTACTGTTTTAGTCCTTAGAAGGACTGTGTTGTAGTCCTTATAGGGACTGTTTATTTATTTTTTTTTTTTTTGAATTTAAGTTGAGGGAAAACTGCAAGTTACTTCGTGGCAAAGAAGTATGCCACTTTCTTTTTGTCAGAACTCTGCTGCCATGTTACTGATGGAACTCGGGAGTAAGAGCTGGGCAGGCTTAGCATATGGCTACAGAGGCAGCCAATTCCAGAGTCTTTGTGGTGGATCGTTGCCTTGGAAGTGGAGATCAATGGCTTAACTGCTGTTTCGTTGTCATCTTCATCGAACTCGCTTTCCAACCTTTTCTTGACTGGACACTTTTGACGATCTCTTCATCAGTGAGAATCTGGTAACCAGGATCAGTCATGTTGCAGTTCACCCATTCCTTCAGGTGATCCCTAATGGAAGTGCTTGTGCCATTTCGATAAGCTCACAGTCTGCTTCTGCAGGGATTGCTCTTCAGTTCAACGTGTCGCAGTTGATTCGCAACTTCTGACAGCTTCTTCTAGTGGTTATTGGCAGGACCTCATCCCATGCTTCAGCAGCTATGTAAAGATGCCATCAGATCTCCATTGTCATGATCTGCCCAGACCTGTCTGTGAAGCAACCTCTTCCAGTACTGCCTCTTCAATGCTTCCACACTTGTCCTGCTTCCCTGGTCCTCTGGTTGAATCAGACAAGTTCGTTTTTGGGTTAGGAACATTACTCTGATCTGACTGTCGTCAGACTCAAGGATGGTAGCCTCTAGATGTGCTGGTGGCATTGTCTAAGGATAGGAGGACCTTGTGAGGTAGATAGCTTTTGAGAGGTGATTCTTGACAGCTGAATGAAGAAAGATCAAAACCACATGATGAAATATTGTGCTGTCGCATCCAGGCGTTTTTTGTGAGCAAAGTATCTCACCAGAAGATTGATGTTCCCATTTTTTAAGCATCTCAGCTTTGAAGCTTTATGGATTAATGCCAGTGGTAGCTTATGGGTGTCAGATGCATTCGCCACCCCAAGGAAGGGTCACCCAGTCCTTTCCCTTTTTGAATCCTTCTTCTGAATCTCACATCCACATGCAAGGGTCAGTTCAGTAAAACTCGCCAGTAAAAATACGGTTTTCCTCTCATGCCATTTGTAATCTGATCTGGAGTAGGCTGTGCATTTCCAGTTTCCACTATCCGTTTTTAGCCGTTTTTTATTAACCGAAGTAACGGTAACCAAAAACAAGTCAAGGAATATAAACAAAATAAAACATTTCGGAAGAGCGCCACCATTTAAATACCAAAGTTTCACATTTAAATGTCGTCGGTAGTGATGATCGTCGAAGTAAGCGTGCAAGTTAAACGTTTTGCATTATTGCGATGTATTTGGCAAGCAGTCCGTACGCATGGCGAATCACGCATTTATTCAAGCTTATCACAACATGCATACTTTTTGTTATGCCACTATTACAGTTTTTCGAGATTTTTGCGGTCTAACATAGCACTGTAAGATGAAAAGCCTATGGATATCACTGGCATTATTGCAGTTCAAGACACACTTCTCCGGCTACAGCGATACAGTATCACACCCCGCCTAGAGCAGTGTTGAGTACAACGTAATGTACCACATACAGTGTACTATAGTGTGGCCTTGTGACCTTGCTGCAATGCATACGTTAATATACGTGTGTCTGCTAAGAATTCCAGCACTGTTATGTCGTAATGGTGTGAAAATTTTTACCCATATGTATTACTGCATGCTTCCGTAAACAAATTGTAACGTTGAATTTTACTTTGCCTTACATCGCATGCCTTTTTGACCTAATACCTACTAAATACCAGTTTCTCGTAATTATGAACGGCGAAACTTTTTGGTACGGTCGCTACCTTTATACTTATTAATGTTATAACGGGACTCGGGCATAGTTGTCTCGTACGCAATACTGTACTGTACAATGTCGTACGTTTGTCATGAACATCGTTCATGCAACGTGCGGAAGCAGCAGCACATGGCTGGCCGGCCGCCCGTTGCGTTCAGGCAGCTCAATCAGCTCTGCTAATTACAATGCTGTATTGTACTGTACAATGCACGTACGTACAGTGCGCCGTTCGTTCAGCAATGCCACGAACTATGCTAATTATGTTTCGGAAATAATATGATATTCTGAAGTTCACCGTTGGAATGCTCCATATTTTATAATTTGGGGTTAATAAATGAAATAGCCGAAAGAATTTCACTCATCTTTGCGAATTTTTGGGGTTGAAACTTTTCCAGGATGTATACTAACGTTGAAAAATTATAAAAATGTTTAATCGTCTTTTGATAAAATTATTAAGTCAGCTTAAATGGGAAGGCTAACATAGTTACAAATATTTTAGTTGCAAACCCAAAGGCTTGGCAAGCCAGGGTTGCATAATTAAGCCCAGAGCTACATAGCTTGGTCCCTTTTTTGTGCAGATTGCATATGTTTTGAGACTGATGAACTGTAAACACGTAACCTTGGAAGTTACGCCCGGGAAAATTCCCGAAGTGCATTTATCTTGAATGACATTAAGCATATATTTTTCTGCCGTCTAGAGCCTGGTAACTTTTTTAGTCTAATCTATCAAGTTTACAGTGCTCTACACTTTAAAAGGTATGGTGGATTGTTGAAGCGTGTACTGCATAGTTTAATCCCTGCACCTTTGATAATTTTAATCCTTTTCAAAAGTAGCGTGAAAGAGTTTATTGTCACATTATTTCGGCAAACCACTCCCAGATCATGGGGCGAACGGATCGATATACCAGTCAAAGCAACGCAACGCAGACTGTACAACTGACATTATAAAGGTCTTTTTTTAAACCTTTTGTAATTTTTCATCCAAAGTTTACCCATTGTTACGTGGGTTTTGGGCAGGAAGCAACTTCTGCGGTTTACTGCATAAAGCGAGTTTTAGGTATAATGGTGAACTGCGGCGACAGATTTTATTAGGATGCAAAAACGGGGGTTTAAACCAAACAACATTTAGGCGGTTCCCCGTCTTAACCGACCAAAATAAAACAAAAAAAAAAAAAAAAAAAAAAAAAAGAAAAAAATAAAAACATCGGTTAACCCGGTTTAACCGTCGCAGCCCTAATCTGGAGTGGGCTTTTTTCTTACATAAACTTTTTGAACTTCTTCCTGAAGGGCGTAGGTAGATCCGCTCCTGGCTGACATCACTTTCTTCCTGGATATATTGAGTACCCTTATGCCATGTCAGTCTGGAAAGCGGTGCAGCCGTCTGTTGGAAGCTCCTGAATCCTGTGGTCACGTCCCTAGGTCTCGGTTAAGCTGCAAATGCCTCCGACAGGAATCCTCTTGCTTCATTTCTGGAATGAACCACAGGTAGAGGGCATCATCTAGTATGCCATCCTTGGAGAGTCTTTGTGGTTTTCTTGGAAGCTGGAATGGACCAACAGCTCCATGCTGCCTGCAGGCTTCAGTTTTGGCGCCAGTAAATTCTTGAATGTTGCTTATAGCTTGATTTCTCCGTTACACCCATTTCTTTTCTGTTCTTTCGCGAGTCTTTCGCAGATTGGCAGTTTGGTCAGCCTCTTCCAGAATGGCGAACTTTTTGTCAATGGTTAGCACTATACCATCTTCCAAGGCTTCTCTGGGGTTCCTGTCTGGAGATGAAGCAATGGTGCATGTGAAATGTCACACACTGATTGCCAGAATCGTAATACTGATAAAGTTGTTGGGTGGTCGCTCATTCTATTGGTTTGAACCATTTTCCTGATATCCAATTATGGGCAGTACAAGATGGTTCAAACCAATAGAATGAGCGACACCCAAAAACTTTATCAGTTTCGATTCTGCAATCAGTGTGTGACTTTCACTGCACATTGCTTATCTCATACAGGCACCCCAGAGAAGCTGAAGATGGTGTGCTAACCATTGACAAAAAGTTCCCATCTGGAGAGGCTCGACCAACTGCCCAATCTGCGAAAGACTCGCGGAAGAAATGGGTGTCGGAATCAGCTATAAGCAACTTCAAGATCCTGGCCAAAAACTGAATCTTGCAGGCAGCATGGAGCTGTTGCCAGTCCACGTCAACAGAAAACCACATACATCTCCAGGATGGCATACTAGCTGATGCCACTACCTGTGGTTCATCCAGAAATGAAGCCAGAGGATTCCTGTCGGAGGGCATTGCAGCTTACCGGACCTAGGACGTGACCCAGGATTCAGAAGCTTCCAACAGACGGCTGCACCGCTTTCCAGACTGACATGGCATAAGGGTACTCACTATCCAGGAAGAAATGATGTCAGCCAGGAGCGATCTCCTAGCCCTTCAGGAAGAAGTTCAAAAAGTTTATGTAAGAAAAAAGCCCACTCCAGATTAGGGCTGCGACGGTTAAACGGTTAACCGATTGGTCGGTTAAACGACCGCCAAATGTTGTTTGGTTTAACCGTTTTTGCATCCTAATAAATCTGTCGCCGCAGTTCACCATTATACCTAAACTCGTTTATGCAGTAAACCGCAGAAGTTGCTTGCCCAAAACCACGTAACAATGGGTAAACTTTGGATGAAAAATTACAAAGGTTTAAAAAAAGACCTTATAATGTCCCCCATTGTACAGTCTGCATTGCTTGCTTTGACTGGTATATTCGATCCCGTTCGCCCCATGATCTGGGAGTGGTTTGCGAAATAATGTGACACTAAACTCTTTTCACGCACTTTTTGAAAGGATGGTAAAATATCAAGGTGCAGGGATTAAACTATGCATCACGCTTCAACAATCCACCATACCTTTTTAAAGTGTGGAGCACTGTAACTTGTAGATACTACTAAAAAAGTTACCTCTAGACGGCAGAAAAAATATACGCTTACTAAGTTCAAGATAAATGCACTTCGGGGGGAAAAAATTTTTTTCCGTGCGTAACTTCCAAGGTTACGTGTTTACAGTTCATCAGTCTCAAACAATATGAATCTGCACAAAAAAGGGCCAAGCTATGTAGCTCTGCCTTAATTTATGCAACCCTGGCTTGCAAGCCTTATGGGTGCAACTAAAATATTTGTAACTATGTTTAGCCTTCCCTTTAAGCCTGACTTAATAATTATCAAAAGACGATTAAACATTTTTTATAATTTTTCAACGTTAGTATAATTCCTGAAAGTTTCAACCCCAAAATTCGCAAAAGATGAGTGAATTCTTTCGGCTATTTCATTTATTAACCCCCAAATTATACATATGGGCTTCCAACGGTGAACTTCAATGAATAATCATATTATTTCGAACATAATTAGGCATAGTTTCGTGGACTTGCTGAACGAACCGGCGCACTGTACGTACGTGCATTTTGGGGGGGGACAGTACAATACAGCATTTGTAATTAGCAGAGCTGAATGAGCTTGCTAACGAACCGGGCCTGCCGGCCAGCCCTGTGGCTTTGCTGGCTTCGCCGTTGATGAACGTCGTTCATGACAAACCGTACTACATTGTACATTACAGTAATTGCCGTACGAGACAACTATGCCCCGAGTCCCGTTATAACATTAAGTATAAGGGTAGCGACCGTTACCAAAAAGTTTCGCCGTTCATAATTACGAAGAAACTGTATTTTTTAGTAGGTATGAGGTAAAAAGCATGCGATGTAAGGCAGTTAAAATTCAACGTTACAATTTTTTTACGAGCATGCCAGTAATACATATGGGTAAAATTTTCACCCCATTACGACATACCAGTGCGGAATTCTTAAGCAGACACACGTATATTACTATGCATGTCACAAGGTCACAAGGCACACTATCGTAAACTGTATGTGGTACTTTGTACTCAACACTGCTCTAGGCGGGTGTGATACTGTATCGCTGTAACGGATAAGTGTGTCTTGAACTGCAATAATGCCAGTGATACCATAGCTTTTTCATCTTACAGTGCTATTTTAGACCGCAAAAATCGAATAACTGTAATCAGTGGCATAACAAAAAGTATGCAGTTTGTGATAAGCTTGAATAAATGCGTGATTCGCCCATGCGTACGGACTGCTTGCCAAAACATCGCAAATAATGCAAACGTTTTAACTTGCACGCTACTTCGACGATCATCACTACCGACGCCATTTTAAATGTTGAAACTTTGGTATTTAAATGGTGGCGCTCTTCCGAAATGTTTATTTTGTTTATATTCCTTGACTTGTTTTTATTTTCGGTTAACCGTTACTTCGGTTAATAAAAACGGCTAAACGGATAGTGGATTAACTGGAAATGCACAGCCCTACTCCAGATCAGATTTACAATGGCAGAGGAACAGTATTTTACTGGCGAGTTTTACTGAACATGACCCTGGCATGTGGATGTGAGATTTCAGAAGAAGGATTCAAAAAGGGAAAGGACTGGGTGACCCTTCTTGGGGTGGCGAATGCATCTGACACCCATAAGCTACCACTGGCATTTAATCAAAGCTTGCAAAGCTGAGATGCTTAAAATGGGAACATCAATCTTCTGGTGAGATACTTTGCTCACAAAAACGCCTGATGGACAGCAGACAATAATTCATCATGTGGTTTTGATTTCTTCATTCAGCTGTCAAGATCACCTCTCAAAAGCTAATCATCCCTCACAAGGGGGGGGGTCCTCCTATTCCGAGACATGCACCAGCGCTCTAAGGCTACCATCTTGAGTCTGACGACAGTCAGATCAAGTTGTTCCTAACCCCCAAAACGACTTGTCTGATTCAACCAGAGGACCGGAGTGTATGAAGCATTGTAAGAGGCCAGTACTGGAAGAGGTTTGCTTCACAGACAGTGTCTGGCAGATCATGACAATGGAGATCTGATGGCATCTTTTACATAGCCGCTGAAGCATGGGATGATGTCCTGCCAAATAACCACTTAGAAGAAGCTGTCAGAAGTTGCGAAATCAACTGCGACACGTTGAACTGAAGATCGCAATCCCTGCAGAAGCAGACTGTGAGCTTATCGAAATAGGCACAAGCACTTCCATTAGGGATCACCTGAAGGAATGGGTGAACTGCACATGACTGATCCTGGTTACCAGATTCTCACTGATGAAGAGATCGTCAAAATGTCCAGTCAAGAAATGTTGGAAAGCCGAGTTCGTAAGATGAAACGAACAGCAGTTAGCCATTGATCTCCACTTCCAAGGCCACGATCCACCACAAAGACTCGGGAATTGGCTGCCTCTGTAAGCCATATGCTAAGCCTGCCCAAGCTCTTATCCCGATTCCATAAGTAACATGCAGCAGAGTTCTGACAAAAAGAAGTGGCATACTTCTTGCCACGAAGTACCTTGCAGTTTTCCCTCAACTTAAATTCAAAAAAAAACAAATAAATAAAACAGTCCCTATAGGACTACAACACCAGTCCTTCTAAGGACTCAAACAGTAACTTTTGAAGACTACAATTGTGTCAGAGTCCTGGTACAATAAACGTCTAATGACATTTTTACATGACTTCCAAGTATTTCTGTCTGAGATTTCAGCATTAAATCCTACAAAGGGGAACAAATGGTGGAAATAACATTTCCCTTCTACAAGCATTAATTTTTTTAAAACCTATCACAACTTAAAAAACTCAGTCAAAGCAAAGGTGGGATATGTACTAAAAATTTATCAGAGGCAGAAGAACCAAATAAAATTAGACTGGGGGCTAACTCTCCTTACCACAAAATTTTATTCTTATGTCCATCTAAGAGACTGCATGGGCAACATTTAATTGTTTATGGCCAGGATTCCATTTTGAGAGGCCAAGGCTTTCAAGACTAACTTGTTTAGTTGCTTGTACGTATTGCTGCTTAAATTAGCAGGTAGCTATTTGACCGTCGGTGTTGTAAGTGGCATGAATTTTAACCTTAATCTCCTTTTGCATGTCCCATCACTATATATCCTGTTTTTGTAAAGGTAAAATTTTTTACTGATGTTTCTTTTATATCGTTAAGTATTTATTAGAAATGTCCTGCACTTTAAAGTTCATAATATTAGTGTTGTGTTCTATTGTATATTACAATCCAAGCTTTAGCAAGTAGGCAAGATAGGCTGTACTATCCTATGGTAGCTGTTACCCTCAGGAACAGGAAGTCAATTGAAAATTTCCAACATTTCTGATACTTACTAGTCCATTAATCTAAAAACTGTGTCATCAATAATATTGTGGACTAATGGTTTTTGTCACTTTTTCATGAGATTCAGTCACAGAACTGACTGAGAGGTGGAATAAATATACACCAATGTAAATATGCAGTGACACCTCTTTTGACTGGGGGGGGGGGACCATGCTCCAGGTAAGTGAGGCATTCCCACTCTACCCCCCTCTTCCCCCCCTCCCCCACTTATTAATTTTTCATTTTCTTACATCTCCTTCCCTTTCAGCGCGGTTTTAAGATTTTTCTGATCTCCTCCTGAAGAATATTTTTCTCCTGCTCATTCTCTTCTTGCTCCTGTCAGGGATCACAAATAAAAAAAAAAGGTCCAAAAGAGGTCATTCTCATAAATTTATTGAATGTCAATTTCAATTCCATTGAGCCCAAAAACTACTTCGCAATATTTGCAACCTTGAATATAAAAAACTGCATAAAGAATCTTTTCTTTCTATCATTTTTTACTTCAAATTCACAACATTATCAAAAATTATTTTCATTTCTTTTCTGTGTTTTTGTTTTTTGGTTGAGGGGAGGGGAGATTCATCTTTTTTCTTGCAGGAGTCATCCACCTTGTTAAGGCCCAGTCGTTTGGGGGGGGGCTTTCTCTGGATGACTTTCCCTTTCACATCATATTTTATATGTTATGTGGATGAACAAAGAAATGAATAATTATTTTCATTTTTTTTTGTGTTGTTTTTGTTTTTAGGGAGGGAGGGGAGATTAAAATAGCCTTGATTACTCTTACTACATTTTTTGCATCTACAATGTCTGAATTTGCAAATCAACTAAAACTGATTAACTTCAAATCTTTTAAACATCCACACCTTTCTTCTACCTGTGGGTTTTTATTTCGTAAATTTCCCAAATATTTAATTATTACTTTTCCTCCTGTGTTTGAAATCTGCATGTGATCTTTTCACATGCATGTTTCAACTTCATGTCAATTATTTCTTTCTACATCTTCAAATCTGAATTGTTATCTCAGTGTGATTTGCTTTCTTTCAAATAGAAATTACTTCATTCTAATACAAAACATTGGATATTGCCTAATAGTAACATCCTTTTTCGAGTAATCCTTTCAAAACTGCTTGTTTTTGGTAAACCCATTCACTTTATCCTGCACATGGATATTTTCTGCTACTCTGACGAAAACAAGTTGATGAAATAGGATGACATTACTTGTAATTATTTGGTGTATACACTGCCCAACTTTTCAGACAAAATTAATCTAAATTTCTTTTCAAGTTGTCTAAAATACAATCTTACTTTTCTTTCTTCTGTTTGAAGTCAGCTGTTGTTCTTTGCATACATCCTTCCACTTTGCCGTCTCTGTGTGAGCTGCTTTGAGTTTTAGAGACAAAGCTGCTAGGGAGTTATCCTGCTGTTGCTACATGTCCTGTAATTCCTGCAGCTTGGCAAGTTCTTTGCTTTTCCAGGCCCTGGGCCGAAGGTTTTCTAGCTATGTCCCTGATGTATGAAGAGATAAAGCATTTTACGTTTTTATACATTTACATATAGGGATTTCAGTCCATGACTTTACCAAACTAGATGCAATTTTGAAGGGGCAACATCGCGCGTCTTTGTGTTTTAAGGGTACAAGATCGCGCATCTCTTTTGGTTTTGACAGGTTACCATTTCATTTGTGTCACGTGGTATCTAGTTATGTGTGCGCGTGAGCTGTAAGTTCGCTTACTGCGTGTGTTGCTTGGCCCTTCATGCCTTGGGGAAAAAAATCCCCATTGTGCGTGACTGTTACATGAAATCCCTCTTAATAGTAACACGACTTGAGTTGCAAAGAATATCCTTCCATTTCAACACATGCAAAGTTTTTAAACAATGTAAAAAATATTCCCTTTTGTGAAAAACGTCATGGATTTAAACCTAACCATCTCAAAATTTACTTCCCATGTCCTTATCAAACCCCTTTTTGAATTGGATGTGGTTTTTAGGGGGATAATATTTCGGGGAAGGGGGAAAGATTTTGCAAAATTCATTAAAATGGGTAATTTTTTAAAAAGTGAGAAAAAGTTTACAAAGTAGTGACCAAGTCAGGGAAAAACTAGAAAAAACCAATTATTCCTTTTTTCCAAAATCTGAATTTTTAGAAAAAAAAGAAAAACCTTTGAAAAAAGGTGGGTTTGTAGATAAAAAAATCAAGTTTTTCCCCATTTTTTGATTTTTAAAATTAACCCCAAATTGGATTTTTAACTTTTTGTTTGTATGTAGAGGTTTCCCCCTTTCATCTTAATTCTTTGTTTCGTGTAACTAGAATTACCCGCCAAAAACATTTCCTTTTTGATTTTCATTTTATTTGTATTTAAATAAAACTTAATTGATTTCCAAATCTGTTTTTCTGGTTTTTTATAGATTTGGCCATCCTTTTTCAAAATTCCTCTGTTTCGATTGAGTATTAATGGTAACCCTTACAATGTAATTTCCTTTGTTTGATATCCGGGGTTTACATCAGTTGATGCTTGAAATTTCTGTTCTTAAAATCAGTATCTCTGTCAGTCCCAAAACATTTGAAATTAATATCGGTTTTTTTTCTAAGGTTAAAAATAATCATGTTCATCCATTTTTATTTTGTTGTTTGGGACCTGAGGAAAAAACCCTCAATATTACTTTTAACTCATTGTTCTGTTTTGTAACCAGAGGGGAACAGAAACGATCAAAAATAAAAGGGGACGAAGCAAATCTTTGACGAGAAAAATCATCAATGGCTTCGTCTTCGTTTTTCCGGGCCCCATCGGGGCGAGATGAGGTTCCCCAAAAAGGGATGTCTGCTGGGGTGGCCCTTTAAGGAAATAGGAATCTTTTGAAAAAAAAAAACAGGCCTAAAAGTGGGCCCCAAAACAGATTGAGGGCCTACGGTCAGGGGAACCAATTTCAAGGAAAATAAGGAACCTTTTAACTTTTTGGGGAAATGGGTTGGGTTTTGGCACCCAAAAGAAGGAAAAGGTTTAAAAAAAGGAAACCTATCTTTTAAAATTTTAGTTTTAAAAGGAGTCCCCACCCCCTTTAGGACATGAGGGAAAGTGGGGAATTTTTCCCCCTTGGGGGGGGGGTAGAGGAAAAAATCCTAATTGGGTGCTGGAAAAATTTAAATAGAAGAAAGGGTTTATTCATTATGCCCGACCAAATATTGTCTCGGGTAAAATGAGGTTTTTAATTTCTTTTAAGACAAAATTTATTTAGTCATGATGGGTTAGGGCGAAGGGTTTTGTATAAAAGGGAAGGTGTGGAGAATTCGGGGGTGGGGGGGGGGGGGGCTTTGTACCTATGTCATGGTTTTTAGATTGTTGGTGAAACAAAAAGTCATTTTGGCCAAAACCCATATTTCTTTCTTTTGATAAGTTTTTTTGTGTGTTTCAGTGAAATAAAATTTTAAAAGATGAGTTGACAGCTTTGTAATTTTAAAGGTTTTGCACTCCCTTTGTTTTTTTCCCATACAGACCCCCATCCACAGAAAGGGGGAAGTTTCAAAAAAACAGGATTTGTTGGGAAGGTCTAGACAGGTGAGGTTTTGTTGTAAAAAATTTTTTCATTATAAAAAAACAGTAAAGGGCCCAGACATGTCTAAAAATTTAAGCTTCCCCCCCACCCCCCCCCCCCCCCACCCCCCCCCCCCCCCACCCCCCCCCCCCCCCACCCCCCCCCCCCCCCACCCCCCCCCCCCCCCACCCCCCCCCCCCCCCACCCCCCCCCCCCCCCACCCCCCCCCCCCCCCACCCCCCCCCCCCCCCACCCCCCCCCCCCCCCACCCCCCCCCCCCCCCACCCCCCCCCCCCCCCACCCCCCCCCCCCCCCACCCCCCCCCCCCCCCACCCCCCCCCCCCCCCACCCCCCCCCCCCCCCACCCCCCCCCCCCCCCACCCCCCCCCCCCCCCACCCCCCCCCCCCCCCACCCCCCCCCCCCCCCACCCCCCCCCCCCCCCACCCCCCCCCCCCCCCACCCCCCCCCCCCCCCACCCCCCCCCCCCCCCACCCCCCCCCCCCCCCACCCCCCCCCCCCCCCACCCCCCCCCCCCCCCACCCCCCCCCCCCCCCACCCCCCCCCCCCCCCACCCCCCCCCCCCCCCACCCCCCCCCCCATTGATAAAGGTAAAGTGTATTTTCCCCAAATTTTTTAAACATGTCTAATTTCACTTTATTTCAAATTTTTAAAATATTGCAATAAGGGTAAGCAATGATTAAACCCCAAATTTTCACCTTAAAGGGAAAAAATTGTCAATGTCTCAACCTTCATGGATAGGATAGACTACTAGACAATTACATTTGGGGGACTGCTCTTCCCCTTTAATACACATTGCCAAATTTTGGGATCACAATTTTGTATTTTTCATTTATATGCATTTGTCCTAGTATGTTCAAGTGTGATCTGTCTTACACTTTTTCTAATTTTGGGTGATAGCATATAAACCACTGGTGTGAAAAAAAATGTACATCTTGTAATAATTTTTACACAAAAAATTTATTCAAGTGATCTACTTTTTCTTTACATGCAAGGGTAACAGTATTGTCTGGGGAATTTGCGGATTTGGGATTGCTCTGAAATTTTCTGCAATAGCAAACCTGTTTTACTTTGAAATGCAGGGAGATTGGTGAATGGATCACAAGCTCGAATTTAAACATTTACCAATCAGTCAGGACGGGTTTGCCAGTATACATTTTTAGTTAAAATATGGACACAGAAAAGTAAACTTTGAGAAAGGTGCAGAATGGGTTATCTCAAACCCAACCCTGAATATCTGAGGGTCCCTTTCAGATGAAATTTTTGGTGGAACATATTGGCAAATTTTAATCTCAATGAGTTTGTGAGAAGCACTCTCAATCGCCATCACCTTTAGGTTACTTTAGCATATGGGCCTCTGAATCTTATAAGACCCTGTACAAAGTTGTACAGTACATGCATGCCTTATGCTAGTTAGGTTTCCCTGTTCACGCAGGTAATCAATGTGGCCTTGGAATGTTAAAAATCTTATTGGGCCCTACAGGTACATAGCTTCCCTGTATGCCACTTCAGTCTTTTAACTTTAGTTGGTACCAATAGAAATTAAGGGCAAGCTAGGTTCAAAGGTTATATCATTTTGAAAAATTTAACTATTGGTCCTGAAGATACCTGTATGGTTTGCAAGGGATCCTAGAAGGGCCCATGGTGCCATGACTTTTAGTCAATGAATGTAGCATGTGTGTTTATTTTGTAGTCTATAGCCTCATGAGCATCCTACATTTACCATTATTGGCAATGTACAGAATATGACTCATGTTACACATAAACATGCAGCTGGAGAGAGAAACTGGGTTCCAGCTTGTCTTAGCTATTCTATTATGGCCGGATAAGAGTATGGTTTCATGACCTCCTGACTATGCAATCTCCAAGCACTAATTTGGGAGGTTACCATATGTGAGTGAGGTAATGATAAATTAACTGTATTACCTAGCTATTAAAGTATTACAAAAAACACCCTATTGTAAACGATCTGATTGCCCTTTGTGTTCTTCACCATATTACTTTAGAGGAAACTTCAAAATACAAGCAGCTTCTCACGACTATCTAAAGTGTCTCTTGTTTGTTTTTGGTTGGCTCACTGCTTGAAAACCATTTACACTCTGACTGTGCCCCCATTTGGGTTGTTTTTTTCTGTCGTTATTTTCTGAGTAAACCAGCGGTGTCAAAAATTTGCAACCGCTAAAAAATCATCCGACCTTGGCGTCTCTGATATCTAGTTGTTTCTCCAAATGTCATAGCCTACCTTAGACTGTATGCAATCGGCAGTGATCTCCACAATTAAGTTACAAGGAGGTTGGTGATCACGTCCGAAGCAGGTGCGCTATCGTGGAATGGTTACGAGTACTCTGAGGGGCGGGGATGTTGCCCTCTCCTCCAAAAATTTTAAAAATTGAATACGCTTTTTTTTGCTCATTATTTTTCTGCCGTTAGGCCTATAGGCCTACTTAGGAGGCAATGTGCATGGACATTGGTTAACTATAGAAATAGTCATGTAATTCCTAAGAAATATTTTTAAAAAACAACTAGAATTTTTGAGACCCAAGGGGGGATGTTTTTTTGCGGTTGAAAATTTTTTGACACCGCGGGTTTACTCAGAAATAACGACAGTAAAAAAACCACCCAAAAGGGGGGCCAGTCAGAGTGTAAAGGGTTTTTCAATGCAGTGACCAACCAAACAAACTAAGAGACACTAAAGATAGTCCGAGAAGCTGATGTTTTTTTGAAGTTTCCCAAAGCTAAATGGTAGAAGAACACAAAGGGAATAGATCGATACAATAGGGTGTTTGTGTAAACTTAATAGCTGGGAATACATTTAAATTTTAAACCCTCACTCAATATGGTAACCCGCCATTAGTGCTTGGAAATTGCATGTAGGAGGTCTGAAACCTATACTTTTATCCCGGCCTATAATAAAATAGCCTAAGCAAGCTGGAACCCCAGTTTCTTCTCCAGTCCCGTTATTTTAACATGGTCATATTCTGTCCATTCCCAATAAGGTAATGTAGATCTCACTGAGTAAGACTACAAAAATCACCATGCCACTTCATTGATAAAGTATGGCCCCATGCCTCTTACCCCCCCCTTGGCAACCATACAGTATTTTCCAGGACCATTTTTTAATTTTTCTCAAAATAAATTAACCTTTGCCCCCTGTTTTGCATTTTAATTGGGGTCCCACTAAAAAAAGTTTTAAAAGGGAACCTGAGTGTGCATACAGGTAGGCTATTACCTGTAGCCAAAAATAAGATTTTAACATTCCCAACCCCACATTGATTATCTGTGAACAGTGAAGCCTAACTGCAAAAGGCCATGCATGTTGTACAACTAGTACAGTGGTTTATAAGATTCAGGGGCCTATATAGCTAAGAAAAACCTAAAGGTGATGGCGATGAGTGCTTCCACAATCGTTTGAGACTTAAATTTTTCCCCAATAGTTCCCCCAAATTTGCATTGAAGGTACCCCAAAATTTTCAGGGGTTTTGAGTACCTCCATTCGCACCTTACTCAAAGTTTACTTTCTTTGTCCTATATAAAACTAAACTGTTACTGAAAAAACCCATCCTGACTGATTGGTAAATTTTTTTAAATTCGAGTTTGTGATCCTTTCCCCAATTCCCCTTTTTAAAGAAACGGGTTTATGCAGAAAATTTCAGAGCAACCCAAAAATCCGCAAATTCCCCCAGACAATCTTTTACCCTTTTGCATGAAAAGAAAAGAGATCATTTTAAATTTAAATTTTTTGGTTTTTAATTATACAAGATGTAATTTTTTTCACCCCAGTGGTTTTAAGCTTTTCAAACCCTTTAGAAAAAAAAGTGTAAGAAGACACACTTAAACATACTAGGACAAACATATAAATGAAAATAAAAATTGTGATCAAATTTTGGGGAAATCGGATTAAAGGGGGAAGAGCAGTCCCCCCAAATGTAATGTTAGATTTAAATCCTATTCCAGAATGGCTCTTGAAAATATGTGCAATTTTTTTCCCTGATGGTGAAATTTATGGGGGAATCATTGCTTTCCCTTGCATATGCAATATTAAATTCTAAAAATATATAGTGAGAAAAGACTTTTTCAAAAAAATAGGGGAACTACACTTGCCCTTTAACCCAAGAAAGTGCGGGCGCGGGTTTTTCCACTTTTCAAAAATTGGGCGGGACATGTATGATTCAAGAATTCTTGGTTTTAAAAATTTCGGAAAAAGAAAATAATTTGAGATATTTAATTGCCCTTTGTTAAATTAAATGCTCAGTTGATAAAAAAAAAGAAATCAGAAAGAGTGTTTTATAAATTCTAAGGAGTGAGCATAAAATTTTTTAAAAAATTTTGAACTTTTAAAAAAATGTAGTGAGCTATGGAAACACTGCCTGCCACGTCTTTCCCTCAGTTCCCGGGCTGTTCCCATCTAGCTATCCGGGCCCTGGAGAAACCATTCATTTTTTGTCTCCGAGCAAAACAAAGAAAAGGTTGCAACCCTAAAGGAAAAAGAAAGGGTAATGTTAAATCCCCTAATATTCCAGATTTACCATATTGTCCTGAAAAACCCATGTTTTCAGTGGTCTGCTAGCTCCCTAAGACAAAGTTTTAAAATTAAAACCTCTCAGGTCTTACAGTAGAAACCCTCTGTAAGTAGTTATACACAGTATAAATTTCCCAATTATTTCTCTTTTCTAATGAAAAAATTTATACCCAAAATAGACTCATTTTACCACGATCTCTCCGGGGCCGGGGGAAGAAAAGATTTCCAGGGACCCCCAGATGGCATTTGCCATCCCTTTTGTTGAGAATGTGCAATGAATACCTTCTGGCGGGCAAAAGGATGCAATTTGTTGGTTCGGGGGTTATACAAAGTATGGAATATCTGGTTCAGTCAGAGTGCGATCAAAAAATTTAGTCACCTCTTTACCAAATTTGAAAAATTTTGGATATATCCATGTGTACCCCAGGTGAGCATTGCTATAAAATTTAACTTTTTTCCGTTAGTTTGGGTTTGTTTTCAGTCATTTTTTTTAATTTTATTTTTTTCATTTTGTATTTAAAAGGTTAGGGGTATAGGATGAGGGCGGGCCAGCAAAAAAACCATTTGTTCCCGTACACAAAAATTGCATTATGCTTCCGGGGTTTTCATGTTTTCCCTTTCGAATTTCTTTTTTTTAATAGCCAAAAAAGGGCTAAGACCTCAACCTCCCTGCGCTTTTTTAAAATTTCTTTTGTAACAACCAGGGGCCCTAGCCGGATTTCTCTTGGGGGGAAAGGGGGGGGGGCAGATGAAAAAAAAATGGACGGGAGCTGCCCTAGGGGGGGGTACCCCCCCCCTTTGGGAAAAATTTTGGCTTAGGGAAAAGGGGCAGATGAAATGGTGCTACATGGATGTGAGGTTTCCAGGGGTTACTATAAAAACCCCCCTCTCTTTCCCCTTTCTTCCCCCTTTTTTTCTTTTTTCCCCTTTTTTCTTCTTATTTTTCCCCATTTGGAGGGGGACCACGCCCCCATCAGCCCTGGCTAGCATGGTAACAAACTGAAGGGTCAAATGTGGACCTGTGTTCACAATAAAAAACCACCCCTTTTATTCCGCACACTACAATGAAAGTATTGAAGCAAAACTTTGTTTAGTTTGCAAAATTTAACAAAAAGCAGAAATAAAGTGTTTTGAAGGTACTCCAGAAAAAGTTTGAAACCCCCCAAAAGGCATACTGTATTTTTAAAATCACACAGTCTGTCTTCCTTTTTGACAGGAACAATTAAATATTTGGGCACCAAAAAATTTAAAAACTGTAAGTATATACTATAAAACCCACCCAGAGTAAACTTCGTTTAATGTACACCCTCCTCCTATCATGAAGAACCCTTTTCCCAACTCCACCCCATGCCAAAAACTATACACATAAATTCTAAAGTAACGGGGAGGTGCATGGTTTCCCCATGCAGTTTCTTTAAATTCAATAGTGTGATGGGGAGAAAAAACATTGATAACAGTAGCTGAGTTTTTTTACTTTTTTCTTAAAAATAACCCAGTTGCGGGGCCTGAAGGCTAAAGATAATCTCGTAGCTGTTCTTAGAACCAAGATGGGAAAAAGGAGGTGTCCACCCCCTTCCCAAAAATGTGGCAGGTGATTGTTATGCTTCCCAGCCCCCCCTAAATTAAAGGATGAAACCTCCAGTGGCCAAAAAGACCTTTTGGGGGGGGGGGGGGCAAAGTTTGAAGTGGTGGGGGAGGAAGAAATGAATCTAAGTGAGCACCACATCCCCTTGGCACGTAGCATACAAAGGGAAAATTTTTTGGGTAAATATGGTTCTAGATTGTAGGAAATGAATTCCCAGTCTAAATTTCCACAATTTGGTGTTTTTTGAAGGGTTTTTTTCAAATACAGTTTTAAAAAATAATTTTTTTTACTTCAAATTTCAGGGAAAAATTTCACGGGGGGGGGGGGGCCGATCCCCCCCCCAGCCCCCCCCGGTTAGCCACTGAAAAAAAACCCTTTTTTGTTCCCTTGTGATAAAAGCCACAATGTTGCGTAATTCATTTTCTTAATGGGCACTAAAATTTCATTATTTAAATAAGACCTCAAAAAACTCAATTCCAAAAAAGGGTTGAAGGGGCCAGTCCCAAACACTGCAATTGTTCCTCATGTCTACTTAACTTTTTAATTTTTTTTATTAAAATAACGTCAATTTTTTGAGCAAATTTTTAAATTAAAAAATAAGAAAATATACTTTAGTAGTAAACCCCAAAAGAGGCTAAAACTATGAAGAAACAACTTATAAAGGACACCAGCGAAAATTAAACATTTTGTAAGTTCACAAAAGTTACTTATAAACCCCGAACAAACCCCTAATTTAAAACTCATCCCACTCCCTGAAACCCCCCCCACCCCACCCATCCCTTGGTGGTTTAGCAAGTGACAGAACTTTTTAGACAGGGGAATAGTTTCCTGTAATATAATCATATGAAAGAAAAAAATAAAGGAAAAAAATAGTTTGTGAAAGGGAAAAATGATTCAGTCCCATGCAGGCCCATAGCGACAAGGTTCGGGGGGGGGGGAGGCCAAAAATTCCCCGGGGGGGGGGACAAAAAGTTTTTAAAGTCCTATGAAGATATGTAGCTCATAAATTGTTTTCCTTTTTTTTGAAGGAAAAAAACTTGTTTTAACAGTGGCGGCCGGCAGGGGGGGGGGGGGGCGGGTGCCCCCTTTAAAATTTTTTGAAAATTTTAAAAGATCCCAAAAGGGATTGAGCATAGATTTCGTGGGGGTAGGGGAGGGGTGCTTCAACGGGGGTAGAATTTTTAATCATTTTCTATACAAAATTTTCAAACTACAAATTTTTTTCAAATCCCTTTGCAAATATCAAAATTTTGGCATCCCCAGTTTTAAACTTACCCCCGGTTTTACATCGTATCTTTCCAGCAACTCCCAGAGAAGCACAGCAGCAAAATTTAAAGCTGTTCAGAAAACAGGTAAAAGGGTGGCTTTTTTGGGGGATGAGGTTTTTTGGGCAATTAAAAAGGCCGATGCAGGTTTGAAGCAGGATTTGTATGGAAATCTCATTTAATGGAAAAAAATTTGCGCACTTTGGCCATGCTTTACGGTTTTCACTCCCTCCATGACCTTATTAACATAAAATACAGAAATTAATCAAAAATCTGTGGGGGGCCCAGCATCAAAATGCGATCTTTAAATTAAGGTGTAGGGATAATTAGAAAGTTGAAAATTACTATTTTTGTTATAATTTCCCCCAAAAAATTGTACAGAGCCTTTTGGTGCAGCCATATCGGGGAAGATGGAGACACTAGCCAAAGGGGAAAAAGGGGCAGCGCCCCCCCGAGCATATTTTTGGGATTTTTTTAAAAGTTTTTTTAAAATTGCTAGGTTTCCCTATTTTATTTTGGGAAAACAGGCTTGGGGAAAAAAAAAAAAAAAGCCATTTCAGTGATTGGGAGGCACTTTGGGCCAAAATTTTTTTGCGCTTTTTGCCCAAACCATGGTGGCACAAAGGTGAGAGTCGTCTTGGGCTTCGCCCCCTTGACAAATTTTCCGGCTACGCCCCTGATAGATGGGGATTTTTAAACAATTACGACAAAAAGGCATCTGAAAAGCTTTTTCCTTCACCCCCTTTTTTCCCAACCCATCAGGGAGGGCTAATATACCTTCCCGCACCCGTGTCTCCCTCCCGCCCCTTCCCCATTGGGAAGGGTTCTTGGATTTTCGTTCAAAAAAAAGTAAAAATACGTAGTTAAAAGTGCTTACTCTATATTATCATTTGGATGTCAAGTAAAAGCATTATGCATTGTCCATTTTATGTACTTTTTCCCGAGCTTCCCGGAAATTGGGCCCCATAAGGGATTGCCCGCCTTTGATGCTTTTTTTTAATGCACAATGAAAGGGGGGGAAAAATTTCTTATAGTCCAAAAGTTCTGCGGGGCTCCCCCGCACATATTTTTGGGGGAAAAAAATTTGCCAATAGAAGGGGAGTAAAGTAGCCAAAAGGGGGTCTTGAAGGGTTTTTTTGACAAAAGATTTTCCCCTCAGACAAAAATCTCTCCTTTTTTACCTAACCAAAAAATTTGAATCAAAGTTATGGAATTTCCAGCTATATGTGATCAGCCCCAAAAGATAGCACACTTTGCATTAAGAAACTTTAAATAAGCAAAAAATTCTCAAAGGGGAGGGGGAACCCCCCCCCTTAGACCTCTCCCCCAAAGGGACCTAAGGCAGTGACACCCGACAAAGGAAGGATCCCCACTGGATACGAAAGCAGGGAGCACACGAAAAAAAACATTTTGCGCAGACTTGGGAGGTAATGAATTTCCCTTTCGAGTCATTTGTGCCCCAATTTACCAAAGTCTGGCGGGCCACACTTCAAAAAAGTTAAATAACTGTAAATGCATCTGCATTTTATCACGGGAAGTCAAAATTTTTAAACCCAAACCCCCCCTCCATGGAACCCCTAATCCAGTCATCCCTTTCTGAATTTGGTAATTGACATTTTTCGGTAATGGGTATGGTTTCTCCAATATGTTCTTACAAAAATAACAAATGGGGTTTTTAAAAAAAGCTCTTGAGGGAGGAGAATACCAGGACTTTAGTAACTTTCCCTGGTTTTTTTTTTTTTTTAAATTTTTTAAAAAAGGCAAATAGCCTGCTTGATACTAATAATCTCAATGGGGAAAGAAGCATTCTAAGAATTTTTAGCCTTAACATTAGGAACCCAGTGATGGGGGTTTGGGGGCTCCACCCCCATAAAAAAAAAAGTAGAGGGGGATTATCCCCCTCCCCCCTAATTTAAATCCCCTATTTTTCCTTTTGGGGGGTTTTCAAACCCTAAAAAAGGGGTAAAAAACTCTAGCAAAAGAAAAAATAGTGCCCCCCCCAGTCACTTGGTTTTTTCCCAAAAAGTTTTAAACCCCCAAAAAAAAATTTTTTTTAAAAGGGAGGGAGAGGGCCCAAAAAAATTTAAACAAACAGGTCTATTTTTTTTACTCCCCGGGTTAAAATTGTAATACAAATTTTTAAATTTTAAAAACTTTTTTTTTTAATTTTAAAAAACTGGAAATCTTGTTTGGGGCAAAATCGGGGAAAGTTTTTTTCTTGAACTTTTTAAGGCCCAAATTCATTTCCTTTTGGAAAAACCCCATTTTTGAAAAGTTACTTAAGAAAATTCCCCCAGAAAAAATTTAATCAAAAATTTTTTCGGGCCCCCCCCATTCTTAATGGTTTTTTTTTACTTTGAAAAGGGGCTCAAATTTTTCCCTAAAAATTTTTGGCCTCTAAGCTTCCTTTTTTTTTACAAAAATATGGTGGGCCCTTTTTTCAAAATTCTTTAAATTAAAATGTCTTTTAAAACCTAGGAAAATTTTATGGGCTCATAAAAAACCATGAGAAATTTTCCCCCACCCCAATTCGGGATGAAAAAAAAGGGGTTTCCCAAAAATTTTTCGGGAAAAATTTCTCCTTTTGAACCTTTCCCCAAAAGGAGGTACAGTTTTTAGAAAACCCACTTTCCTTTAAAAGGGCCCGGGGGCCCACAGGATTTGGGAAGCAGGGGAACCCCCTAAAAGGTATTTTTTGTTTCCGGGTTTTCGGGTTTTTGTTTCCTGGGGTTTGGGATACTGAGAAACCCCCTGGGAAGGGGAAAATTGGGGGGGGGGGGTTTCCGCCCTTCGTTGGGGTTTGGGGAAAAGGTTGTTTTGGGAAAACCGGGGCCCAAAAATGGAGGAATTGGCATGGTTTTTGCCCAATATTGTGTTGTTGAAATTTTTTCCTTATACTTGAAAAAAACTAAATTTTGGGGGGGAAATTTTCACCTTTTTCCATTTTGGTTTTGGGCAGCAGGAAGCCCTAACTTTCAAATAAAAATTTTTTTCCCCCAAAAAAAACTAAAAAAACTTAAAAGTTTTTTTAAAAACCCCAAACCCAAAAAATTTTTTTGGGGGGTTTGTTTAACCTTCTAAAATTTAAACCAAATTGGTACCCCCCAAATTAAAAGGTTTTCCTTAATTCTTTTAACCATCTAAAAAATTTAACTTTTCTTTTTTTTCCCTTTCCCTTTGATTTCAATACTTAATTTTTAAATTCCCAAAAAATTAATCTTTAAAAGGGAAATTTGTGTTTACTAAAAGTTAAAAAATTTTGGACCATTTTTTTAGGGCCCAAAACCCCTTTGTGTTTTTTTAAAAAATGTTGGTTTTTTTAAAAACCAATTTCATTAACATCACTCTAAAATTTTCTTGTATGTAGGAATGGGGAAAAATTTTAAATTTTGTTTTAATTAAAAAACAATTTAAAATTTGAATTTCCTTTTAAATTTTAAAAACCATAAGGGTTTTTAAAAATTAAAAATTTTGAAAAAACCTGGGACCTTTTGGGGAAAAATTTTCCAAAAAGGGGGGGGTTGGGATTCTATTTATTTTAATTTGCTGCACTTTCGGGTTCTAATGTTTAAAAAAATGAAACAACCCGCAGAATTTTAACCCTTTAAAATCAGAAAATTTTTAAAGGCCCCAAAATTTAGGATTTTTGGGGAAAAGACCCCCCCCAACCCAATAAATTTTTTAATACCCAGTTTTAAATTAAGTTTTTTCTTTTAAAAAAAGTTCACTTGAATCAAATAAAACCCCAATTTTTATAAAATGTTTTGGCAAATCCCACCCTTTTAGGGGGGGGGGAAAAAAAAAGGGGGGGGCTGGTTTTTTCAGGAAAATTTTTGCAAAGGGGAAAATTTTTGGGGGCAAGAAATTTTGGGGGTTTTTGGTAAAATTGTCGGGTGCTTATTCGTTCCCCTTTTTCTGAAAACATCCTGAGGGATTGGGTTTCCTTTTTGGTGGGAAATTATCCCGCTTTTTCCTCCTGCCTATTATTGGGGTTGCCTATGGCAAAATTTTTGCAAAGGGCTTAAACCAGGGGGGGAAGGTTCTTTTTAACCCATATTTAAAGTTAAACCCCTGCAACGGGGTTTTAAAAAACCCCCCAAGGGGGGGGCCAAGGGGGTTTCATATTTAAAAAACCCCACAAAAAAAAATAAACCGAAAAAAGAGGTTTTTTATTTTTTTCTTCAAAAAAAAAAATTTTTTATTTTAGGTAAAAAAAATTTTTAAAAAAAAAAAAAATAAATCCATTAATTTTAAAATTTTTGGGCCCCAAACTTAAAGGGGGGGGACCCCCAAAAATCCCATGGTTATTTAGGGGCCCAAATTTTTTGTGTAAGTGATTTTGCCGGGGTTTAACCGGGAAGATGGGGGCGGTTATGGGGGAATTCCACAAATTCTAAAATTTCTCCCACCCCAAAAAATTTTTTCTTTAAAAATTTTTTTTTTCCCTTGTCCCCCAAATTTTCCCCAGTCTTTTTAAACCCAAAAACGGTTTTTTTGGGGGAAACTCCCCAAAAATTTTCTGGGCCCCCTTTTCCTTTTTCAAAAAAAGAGTGAATTGACTGCTACCAGGGGTCTAAATTTCCCATTAACAAATTTTGGGTTTTTCCCAGCAGGAGGATCTTTTCCCCCGATAAAAACCCCCCGGGAAATTTCCTCTGGGGGAACTTTTAAACAATGCCCCAGAGGTTTTTCCTAACCCCCCCGGGGTTGGCGGGAAAACAAAAATCCCTTTTAACATGCCCCATTTTTCCCTTCCTTTTCCCCCCCAAAAAAGGGGGGAAACCGTTTTGGGCAGAAAACCCCCTTTGAGCCCATCCCGGGGTTAAAACCATCCAAATTCGGTTTTAGAAAAATTTTTTTAAGGGGTTAATTTTATCCCCCCGGGCCCCTTTTTTAATCTTGGGGGCATAACCAAAAACCCCAATTGGGGTTTTAAAAATTGGGCAAAATCTATTCCTCCTAAAAGAAAAACTTGGGGGAATTTTTGGGCCCCCGGGGAGTCCAAAAAATTGGCCCCGCTTTTAAAAGGGTGCCGCCATAAAATTACGGGGGAGGTAAAATTTTTTATATTTCCAAAAAAAAAATTGGAAAAGGGGAATAATAAATACATTTCCCCCCCTGAAGGCTAAATCCCAAGGAGGGAGAAATTTTAAAAATTATATTTGGGTTTTAAAAATTTTTTTTTTAAAAAAAAAGGGGGGGGGAAAAAAAAAAAACCCACCTTCATTTTTTTTTTTACTAAAAAAAAAAACCAAATTTTTTTTTTTTTTTTTAAAAAAAATTTTTTAAAAGGGGGGCCCCCCCCCCCCCAAAAACCACGGAAGTCAGAGTTGCCCCAGCCAAGTTTTGAACATGTCAAAACTTTGGGGCCGGGAAATCGTGGGGGTATGCCCCCAGAGGGCCCCTGAGAAACCCGCAGGAGGCCGAGCGGGCCCCAAGTCACATAGTTAACCCGCTTTTTAAGAAAGAAAGGTTGGTCTGGACCCGTGGCAATTTTGGCCAGTGGTTTTAGATGCAGGATGGAGCCGGCGTTTTGGGCAAGGGACGGGTTGGTACTGCCAACATGCGGTAGCCCCTCTTTCTGGGGCATGGAGAGGATACGAGGAAAGGAGGGCATGTTGGGGCCCGTTACTGCCCTTCTGCCCTAACCCAGGGCGGCTGAGGGGAAGTTGTGGCTTTTGCGATACCCCGCATTTCAAATAGTTCCTCAGAGGAATTCCTTCGGGGTTGTAGTCTGGTTTTAAGAGAGGTCTCCGCAGGATGGCTAAAAGGGCACAAATTCAGTATCAACTGGGGAAAAATTTTAGGTAACTGGCCCCACGAGGTACAAATGCAGCGATGGCATCAGAAGGAGGAATCAGAGAAGGGGGCGAAGAAGATGGTTGACCCGGGGGTGGTTGGTCCCCAGAGATGCAATGTTTTGGGTTGTTTGGACCAGCCATGGAAAAGGGTTTGGGGGAGGACAAGGCAGTAATTTATGAATTTTAAAGAAAATTCAGAATTTATGCCATGCCCCCCGAAAAAGTTTGACAACTTTTTCTGAGAGTGGGGCCCCCCCATAACCCCGCAAACCTCATCGTTTCCCAGACCCTAGGAGCCTGGACTGAAAAGGCACTTTCATGAGACATTGGACCCCGGGCAAACACCACAGCAGGGATTGGGGTGGAGAGCCCCACAACCGATGTCAAAGTGTGCCCCGATAAGCATATACAATAGTAATGAAAAGGTATAAAATGTATGTTTTTCAAACCCTTTAAAAAAAAGTGTATTTGACATGAAAAAAACATAATGTTGTATTTTTTAAGCAACAAAAAAAAAAAGGGCCCCTGGTTGTTCCCGGGGCGTTCAGGGGTTTGGCCCGGGTTCCCAAAATACTGAAGAGCCCTTCGGCCTTTCTCCCCTTGTGGTTCTTGGTGACACCAAAGTTTACGAGGGGGATCTTGATATATGAAAAATGGCTTAAAAGGAGACCTTTCCCCCCGGCCTGCGTTTATGCCCTTTAGGGCAGCGAACCTCACGCCTGATAGGAAATCTATGCAGTAGCACGTAGCTGGGCCGCAGGTAACCCGCAGTTTCCCTATGTGTCCCGGAGCTAACAGGACCAGTCTGTAAGCTCTAATGGCCCCGATGCATGTTACACGGAGCACACGCAAGACCCCCCGCAAGTCCACGCACCGCAAGCAAGTCCGCGAACCCACCCAAAAATTAATCTGCCCGCATAAATTGTCCCGTTTGCAACAAAAACCATGCACGCAACAAGCCGTGTAGCCCCGCCGAATAATGTGATGGGCCCCATACGTACTTAATGCACTTTTTCTAAAATCTTAAGGGTGGGTTTGGGGGAGTGTAGATTCTAAGTGAGACTTAGATTTAGATAAAAAGTGAACCGAGTGATATTATTACACATGGAGTACTTGACATTTTTTTTTGGGGTTACAGAAATGGTACGGTATGAGCATATGCTTGATAGGATCCTAACAGTTTTTTGGGTTTGTCCTTTTAAAGCAATTGATGCTGCATTTTTTAAATTTAGTGTTGAAAAATTTCTAAAAAGCAAAGGGGGGTTTTCATTTATTTAAACTTATTTGAAAAGTAAAAAGGGAGCAAATTGAATACATGGCAGATGGAGAATATCACACCCCCCCCCCCCCCTGGAAAATTTTTCAAAAAACAAAGGATCCTTGAGCAGTTGACAATAATTTTTCAAGTTTTAAAGCAGACATTGAGTGGTTTTAAAAAAAAAATGTGAAATTTACCAAATTTTTTTAAACCTGTCAAGTTTTCTTCAATACAAAGACAAATGGTCAAACTTAGCCCAAACCCCCTTCCCAATAAAGCAAAGTTTTTATGAGGAGTAGTTTAAGATTCAATTTGGTTTTTAAAAAAATTTGACCCGACATTTTTTTAAAAAAAAGCACAAACGGAGAAGCCAGAGTACAAAATACTCCCGGGCAAAAAAAGAACTTACTTTTTGGGTTTAAAAATTTACTAATTAGCAAATTATTATAAGCATTAATTTTTTGGGGGGGAAGTACCCTTCAACACCTTAAGTTATTTATACAATTTAAAAGTGGCCTTTTAAGGAAAAAGCGCAAAAAGTTGAAAACTTTTAGAGGGGTTAAAGAAGGTTAAGCTCGAATCAAGTTTTGAAATGTTGGGGGGGTACCCAAATTTCAGGGCCTTTAAATTTTTGATTTCCAGGTGTGCGACAAAAACACCAAACCCCAGGAAATTATAAAGGGTTGGTTTGGGGTGCTGTTTTTTTTAAACTTTTATAGATTTATCTGAGTTACCATTTTATCTAGGTGTGCAAAAAATGGGATTCTCAAGGATTTGAGCGAGGGTAGTGTGCAAATTGCATCGCATGCCTCAAATTCAAAACCTGGGTTAAGCAGGTGATAAATTTTCCCTCGAATCTGATGTGGGGTTCTCAAGATATCAGCAGTTAAAATTTTCACATTTTCAACACAAAGTAATTGGAGCAAGTACAATGCCATATCCTCAATGATGAGCAGGCTTTTTTTTTTTTTAAAATTTTAAAACCCAAATTTTCTCCTCAACAATCCCAAGTTAAGGAAGTGATTGCATGGGAAAAGTCTAACTTCACTCCCCATGCAAGGTTTACAGATCCCTATTAACTTCAAGGAAACAAACACACGAAAAGACAACAAAAGGGAAAAAAATTTTCCTAATTTTTGAGGAAGTGGTAAACCCTGCTTGCCTCAAGCCACTGTGGGCCACCGGGCCCCAAAAGTACAGTAGTAACTTAATTTGCTGGTTTTTCGAAATCTTTCCCGTCCCAAATTTAATGAAAGTTTTACCCAAATTTTGAGATTTTTTTCCTCTTTAAACATGAAAACTTTAAAAATTTTGTTTAAACCTTTCCTTTTTGGTTTTATCCTTGAAATTTAGAGGGGAGGGGGGAAAAATAAAAAGGGTCATGGCTTTTTTACTGGAGCCCCCACACCCCCCTTCAGTACATGGTTTTGAGAAAGCATGGTTTATATTGAGATTGATATTTGAAACAGAGCTACTGACCCAAATATTTCGTAAGGGAAAAAAGGGAAGCTGTAGGGATGTTGCAGCACTAAAATTTTTGAAGATATATTGATGCACCCTTTCCTTTAGAAAGTCACATAAAAAAACCAAAAAACAAGAGATGGTTTAGTAGGGGGTCAAAATGGGAGTTTGGTTTTATTGAAGTTTACTCAGTGGTTGATCGAAGGAAAGTGTACTTACAGAGTTTAATCTGGGGTTCACATAGTGGGTTTTTGTCAGAAAAAGGAAAGACATTTTTGACCCAACAGGCCCCTTATAGTAAAATTTAATCTTCCTCTTGGATTTAGCCTTCAAAACAAGTTTTTCGAGTATTAAATTGCAAAATTGGCGCAAAAAAAGCCTTTTTTTGTGATGTTTAAAAAAAAATATTTAAATTTTGTTTTGCCAGGAGGAGAGTAAAGAAAAGGGTAGTTACTACTGTAGATAAATATTGCCCAAAACCTCTCCACCTCCCCCTTTGGAAAATTTTAATATTTGAGGGGTTAGAGAGTTTTGGGACAAACTAAACCAATGTCGACCATGGGGGGGGGGGGGGGCAGCTATTTTTTTTTTTTGCATACTGCAGTTTATTAAGCATCTTTTTAAAATTTGTGCAAAATTTGAAATAATTCCTTTTAAAAGGAAAAAAAATAGGGGGTTTGAATTGGGAGGGGGGGGGGTAAAACAGCCCCCTGCTACTCAAATTTTTTACGGGGGTGGAGCCCCCAACCCCTCACTGGGTTCCTATATGATAAGGCTGAAAATTTTAGATGACATTCATTCATTGAGATATTGTACAAGCAGAGCATTTGTTTTAAAAAAAATTGAAAAAAAACAAAGGGAAGGTTCAGTAAATCCTGTATTCTCCCACCCAAGGCATTTTTTAAAAACCCTTGTAATTTGAAAGAATCATATATTGGAGAAAACCATACACATTACCTGAGAAATGTACAATACCAAATATCAGCAAAGGGGTGACGGTTGGGGTTCCATCAGGATGGGGGATTGGATTAAAAATTGACTTCCAGTGATAAAATGCAGAGTGCATTACAGTTATTTAACTTTCTTGAAGTCATTTGGGGCCGCCAGACTTGGGGATTGGGGACAACAGATGACTCTAAAGGCAAATTTAGTTAACTCCCAAGTCTGCCAAAAAGCCCTTTTTTTGTTTTTCTCCCTGCTTTTGTATCAAGTGGGGATCCCTTTCCTTTTTCAGGTGTCCCTGCACTTTGGCCTTTTGGGGGAGAGGGCTAAGGGGGGGGGTTCCCCTCCCCTTTTAGAAATTTTTGCTTATTTTAAAATTTTTTTAGATGCAAAGTGGTGCTATCTTTGGAGTGATCACATATAGCTGGAAAATGTCATAATCTATTGATTTAATTTTTGGGTTTGGTGAAAAAAAGGGAGAAAAGTTGTCTGAGAGAAAAATACTGTAAGAAACCCTTTTGAAAACTCCTTTTGGGTATTTTTCTGCCTTCTATTGGCAAAGTTTTTTCCCAAAAACTATGTGCTGGAGTGCCAGAAAAAATTTTGGACATAACGAAATTTTTCCCCCCTTCATTTTGGGTTATAAAAAGGCATCAAGGCTGGGAGATACCCGATAGGCCAGCTTCCGAAGCTCTGGATAAAAGACATAAAATAGCAGGAATAATGCTTATTATGAATCCCAAAAAATAATATAGATAGAGCACCCTTTAAAAACTACTATTTTTTCTAATTTTAAAAAAACCAGATGAACAGTTTCCCGCAATGGGGAATGGGGGGGAGGGAGTTTCTGGTGCAGGAAGGTGATTAGACTCCCCGATAGGTATGGCAAAAGGGGTGAAGGACAAAAGGATTTTCAGAAAGCCTTTGTCGTAAGGTATTAAAACACCCACTATCAACGGCTAGCCAGGAATTTTTTTAAGGGGGCGAACCCCTAGACAGACTCTAGCGCTTTGGCCACCCTGGATTTGGACAAAGCGCAAAAAATTTTGGCCCAGTTTCACTGGGAAAAGGCATTCCAACCTGTTTTACCTTAAATAGGGGAAAATAGCAATATGTAAAAAAACATTAAAAAATACCAAAATATGCCAAGGGGGGGGCGCCCCCTTCTTCCCCTTTGGGTACGTGTCTCCTTAACCGTAATGGCTGCACCAAGGCTCGTACAATTTTTTGGGAAATAAAACAGCAAAAAATGTAATTTTTAAAATTTTAAATTATGCTACACCTTTGGGTGAAAAATCGCTATTGAGCTCGCCCCCTACAGATGTTGGGTTATAGTTTCATGTATTATTAGTAATAAATGGTATGAGAGGAGTGCAAACCCCAAAGATGCCGCAAAGTGCGCAAACTTTTTTCAAAAAATGGATTTCCAGAAAAACCTGCATTTAGAACTGCATCGAGCACTTTTAATTGCCCAACAAAAACCCAATGCCCCCTCAAAAAGCCCGTCTTTTACCCGTTAATTGTGAACAGCTTTCAATTTGCGCTGTGTCCTGGGAGTTTTAGGAAGATTGATATAAGAAAAAGTGGAAGGGGGTTGAAAGGGCGGAGTGCGCGAAATTTTTTAAGTTGCAAGGTTTGCGAAAAATTTGATAGTTTGAGAAACATTTGTGATAGAAAATGATTAAATAGTCTACACCGGTGAAGCACACCCCACCTACCCCTACAGAAATCTATAGCCAATCGCCTTTTGGGATCATTAAAATTCAAAAAAATTTCAGGGGGGGGGGCCCCCCCCATGCCCCCCCGTGCCCGGGGCCAGCTTAAGAAAAGTTGTCTTTTAGAAAAAAAGAAAACAGAAGTATGGCATAGTAATTTAAAAGGGGCTTTAAAAAATTTTTTCCCCCCCCCCCCGGGAAAAAATTTGGCCCCCCCCCCCCCCAAAAAAGGTTGGAGGGCCGCAGGGAGCTGAAGTATTTTTTTCCCTTTTACAATATTTTTCTCCTTTTTTTTTTTTTTTAATATGATATATTATAGGAAAAATATTACCTGTCTGAGAAGTTAGTACACTTGCTAACTGGTAAAACTACTCTCGGTACTCTGTTGAACTTAAAAAGCATTTGGTGTTGGGTTGAAATGTCATATAGAGCCTACATGACTTTCAGATGCAATCCTGCAAGCCTCTTTGCAATATCTCTCTACTACTTTTTATTTCGAGTAAGTAGTTGTTACTCGTTCACTCGCGTTAAATCTACCCCCTGTGGGCTGGGGGTTGTAGAATATGCCCACACTATTCCCCGCCTGTCTTACGAGGCGACTAAAGGAGAGGACTTGAAACGAATTTATCTAGTTGACACTACATAACACATTCGTGTTGGTGTGTCGTTAAATATTATCTAACTAACTAACTAACTAACTCAACGTAGCTTCCCGTATGATCCCTACTGGGTAAGTGTTTGTCACATTTTTAGTGGAAGGGTAACCGAAAATTCAACAGCTTCATACGAGAGTATAGTATGCAAAGTAAAGTACACAAATAAAACCTGTACCCATCTGAAAAAGACAATGTGATTTGACACCTATGGTCAACTTTACATTACTCTCAGAGATACCACAAACCGAAATCACTGAATTTACTGTCTGGCTAAAAAACAACCAATCTCCTTTAAGTGCCCTGACGTACTGTTCACTTTCTAGTCAGCTTCCTTAATTCTAGTCGAAGTGTAATATGTCTAACGAGAAAACAGTCTTTACGATTTCCTGGAGTATTTGGAATATCCTCGCACCTTATGATGCGACATGCACGTTAAAATTAGGATATTTGTCCTTTGTGGTAAAACAACTTCATCACTTCGCAGGAAAACAGTTACTTTTATTTTCAAAATGAATGTTTCCCATTTTTTATCAGCTATAACCTTCTTCAAAAGTGTCACTTACAACGAAATTAAATACCAAACATCATTTCGCAAAATCTTCCTATCCTTGTTATTAAGACCAACTAGGTGCTCATTCAAGCATTTGTCAATAGTCTTAAAGGTTGACATTTGATGGTGGTTTATATCATACTAAACTGAAAGGTGATCTAACCTTCAGTGACCTTAAGTAATTTGATCCCTTTTTACCAGTACTAATTTCAGGGCAGAATTTGTTGTGTGCGTTTCGTGATGGCCTGATTATGCTAAATGCGTGTAAATAAAGTACCGTTCAGACGGTTCTAACAGTGTAGCCATGCTCCTGCCTATTCCTTATGTTAGGTGGCTCTCTTTATTAACTCATTCCGTTACTGCTAGTTGTAAACCCCCCCCCCCCCCGTCTACTGTTGTACCAGAATGGTCATCAAAGTTTTTAACAAAGCTGCTGTTCATTGGAACAGCTTATTAAAGTAATGAACCAGTGCTCGGGTACTATAATTGGGAACAGCAGTTTTCCCTTAAAAAGTGTGGTAGCTATGACTGATTTCAGTAAAGGCAAATTTTGCCTCATGTTTTCATTTTACATCTGCATATAAACATTGGAAAACTGATCTGTATTGTAACTTTGATATTTTTGACTGAGTTATTGCCATACTTGCAATCTAAAGTGTTTCTTAATGTAAGTTCTTGTTACATCTAGTTAAATTTGGTTGAGTGTGCATTTGCTTTTAGAGGTAGCATATCTTGCCACACTCATTTTCCCTTTTCATTTACACTTTTCAGTTTATATAGACCTTATGCATATGACTTTACAGAGCAGAAAGTGTTCCCTCGTTTGGAGGTGAGCGCGTATCATTGCAAATTACACCAACAAATGCAGACAGCTGATTTGTCAGCCAATCAGATACGCCCTTAAGTCTGATCAAGCTCAGTAGTTTTTGCCGAACGTTCTTACTATGTAAGTGTTCAATTAAGGTAATCATCATGGCGTCTCTCTTAAAAAGATACAGGTTTTGTACGTATAATAGCCCTTGTTGAAGCTCAGAGTAAAGCATCTGCTTTCAATGCTAATAAAAGGTAATCAGTTTGGGAGATTCCTCCTAATATATTTGTGTATTTTATTGTGTAATATATTGAATGTATTTTTCCCCGATCAGGAGAAAACGTGGTCATGGGCGCTGCCATATTGTCATTTCTACCCATAATTCCACGTTTTTTTTTTGTTGCATTGTCAGTGACTAATATGGATTTGGAACCCCCAGCAAAATTTATCCGTCTAATGCAATGGAATTCAGTATATTCGTTAGGCGTTTTGTAATATCTAACGGAAAACCAGGGGCTAATCGATGATTCACCACTCCGTTTTGAGAAAACGTTCTTGATTGCATGGTCTTTGTTCTTGGTAAACCTTGTCCTTGTTAGGCAAGCAAGCCTTGACAACGTATCGCATTAGCTTTCCCCATTCGGGAGAAGTTTGGTTCTCCTCAAACATGGAAATCTCTCGAACTTTTAAAGCTAGGGAAACAAGTACATGAGCTAGCCAAGACGGGAGCATGACTTGGATTTGTCTTCCTCTTACTGCGTGTGTGTTATCAAGAGGTATCCTCCTTTTATCCATTTTGGTTTATGTATTTAACTTACAGAGATCTGGCTTAAACATAGATTTTACAAATATTGATAGCACTGGCGTCAAATAAAATTTTTTAAAGAAAAAATCAAGTGTATGAACTAAAATTAGAAAACACCTCCCACAGTTAGTACCATAATGTCATTAATTATTTTCTATTTCCCTAAGCAACAAATATGCCACTGCAAATATTGTTCATTAGGCCATCCTGAGAATCTGGCAACAGTATGGCGTCGGAGTAACATCACAGTACGCATCGCTCTCCAAACTTTAACGCATTTTACACTTTTTCAGGGTGCCATTTGTTTCCTATGAACAGTAAGTTACTGATTTTCTTGATATCGAGATATTTACGATTCTTTTGAGAAGATGCCCCCTAAGGCTGGAAGTAAAAATAAGTCAAAAGCTGGTCAAGCTACCCTAACTCAAACGGTACTACGTGGCAGTAGGTCTGAAACACGTAGACATATGCCTGACCGTGACGTCACCGACTCTGAATCTGAGGTTGAGGACATAGACC
Source organism: Holothuria leucospilota (assembly GCA_029531755.1). Taxonomy (NCBI): domain Eukaryota; kingdom Metazoa; phylum Echinodermata; class Holothuroidea; order Aspidochirotida; family Holothuriidae; genus Holothuria; species Holothuria leucospilota. The sequence continues at coordinate 3,453,683 of CM055972.1, forward strand.
TACTACAAAGTATTAAGTCTGATGTATCGAAGGGTATGCGAAGTATAGAAAAAGACGTCTCTAATCTCCACAAACATGTTAAGAGTATTGAAACAAGCTTTGAGGAAGCCATTGAATTTCTCACTAAACGGATGGATGAATTGGAAAAACGAGAAGAACAAAATGTACGTCGAATTCAGGCCCTCGAAAATGAAGTAAAAGAACTGAAGAAAGTTGATGCTTCTCAGTCAGAGCAACTCAATATTCAAGAACGATTCTCTAGAAGAAATAACCTTCGTATTATAGGTTATCCTACAGAAGAGAATGAATGAAAACTGTATAGAAATAACAAAGAAGATCATGGAAAAGATGGGGGTTCCTGATGTTCGTGTAGAGAGGGCCCACCGTGATGGAAGAGCCGTTAATGGTAAACCGAGACATATCCTCGTTAAGCTGTCTTTTTACTTAGATAAAGTTGCAGCTCTTAGTAAACAACGACAAGCTCTCCAAGATGAACAATTTTATATCACTGATGACCTTACTAAACAGGACTTGCAGGAGAAAAGAAAATGGAGACAACAAGTCACCCAACTTTACAGCGAGGGAACAAAACTGAGATTCATTGCAGGTAAATGGAGAGGTTCTACAGGGAAACCCTTTCGATTTGATTAGATCTGTTAGCCGTTTTATAGCCCTGTGAAATGTGAAATGGATGCGATATGATATTTGTTTTTATGGAGAACGATGGTTTGCTGTTTACTGCCAATCTCGTCTGAGATTTATTCCCAGAGAATATCTGTACGCCGGATTATTACCACAGGCCATCTTTTGTGCTGTTTACGATGGCCTTGTGTCAACCTGTTTTTCGACACCGGTTGACAAGACTTTTCTTTTTTCCTTGTTTCCTTTTCTCTTGTCTCATTTTGGATACTACATGGATCTCAGTGCTTGTTGAAAAACTGATATTTCGAAAAAGGATGATATGTAGGTACTTTATACTTTATATTCATATTCATATTTCATCATGACAAAGGTTAAAGTATGTTCATTTAACGCTAGAGGAATAAGATGCAGTCGCAAAAGAAGAAAGCTTTTCCTCTTCTTGCATCGACGTAATTACGATGTTATTTTTCTCCAAGAAACTCATTCGACCCCCCAAGATACCCGTTACTGGTTGAATGAATGGCGCGGCCGTATTATTTTTTCACACGGCACTCACCAGAGCCGGGGAACAGCAGTTCTTTTTAACCCTAGATTTACGGTTTCTTTACAGTCAGAAATAATAGACGAAAATGGACGATATATCATTCTATTACTGAGCATCGAGAACACAGTGGTATGTTTCGTGAATATTTATGGCCCCAATATCGACAATCGTTTACCATTCTACACTGTTAAAAATTATTTGAGGAATCTGAACTGTAACCATATCATTTGGGGTGGTGACTTCAATTTCGTCATGAACACCAATTTAGATAAAATCGGTGGTATTCCTAGAACCAATTTTTTAGCTCGCTCTGCAGTTTACAATATTATGCACGATTTTAGTCTTTTGGATATATGGAGAGAACTTAATCCCAAGGCAAAGCGTTACACCTGGCATTCCTCTATTGACAAGTCAATCCACTGTAGACTGGATTTCTTCTTGACTTCCGCACATCTCAAGACATCTATTTCCAATGTACAAATTAGCCCTATTTTAGGCTCTGATCACGATTCCGTTTCTCTAGAAATTCTTCTTGGTCAGAAAAGAGGGCCTGGTATTTGGAAGCTGAATACCTCCTTTTTACATGATGCTGAATACCAGGGTTTGATAAGGCAGACGATCTCTCAAACAATTAGAGATAACTTAAATCTCAATTCCAGTTTTTTATGGGAAGTTTGTAAATTAAACATTAGATCGGCATCCATTAGCTTTTCCAGTTACCATAGTAAACTTCGCCAGCAGGAGGAAAGAGCTTTGTTAGACTCTATTTTTTTCTATGAATATAATTACCTTCTGGCACCCAATGATGATACGAAGAAGACCTTAGAAGAAGCAAGAGTTAAACTGGACAAACTGTATGATTATAAATTGAAAGGGATTATCGTCCGATCCAGAGCAAGGTGGGTCGAGTATGGGGAAAAAAAACTCAGAATATTTCCTTGGCTTAGAACAGAGGAATAGAATGACAACTAATATCTATGAACTTTATTTGGACTCAAATTGCTTGGTTACTTCTCAGGATGAAATCTTGAAAGTTATTAAAAATTTTTACTCAAAGCTTTACTCTAAAGTCTCTGACATTGATTCCTCTAATTTTTTCAAGTTTTTAAATATTCCTCATACTGTTTTCACTGATGAGCAAATGTTGGCCTGTGAAGGTCATCTGACAATTGATGAGTGCAGTAAGGCTTTACCCTCTATGGCATTGAATAAATCTCCGGGCTCAGATGGGCTCCCGGTGGATTTCTATAAGATATTTTGGGATGACGTTGATCTACTAGTGGTCAACTCATTTAACCATGCTTTTACTGTAGGCCATTTGTCAGTTGAGCAAGGTAGGGCAATCATTTCGTTGCTCCCTAAACCTGGAAAAAGTTCCAAATACATTAAAAATTGGAGACCAATATCCCTGCTCAATGCAGATTATAAAATTTGTGCAAAATGTATTGCTACTCGCTTCAAAGGAGTTCTTCCTGATATAATTAGCCCTGAGCAGACTGGCTTTTTAAAAAACAGATATATTGGAGAAAATATTAGGCTTATCAACGACCTAATTTTTTACTGTAACAATAAGTCTATTCCGGCAGCTCTTTTGTTTCTCGATTTTGAGAAAGCTTTTGATTGTTTAGATTTGCAATTTATCCAAAACTGTCTGACCCTTTTTAATTTTGGCCCACAATTAAAAAAGTGGGTAAGTACACTTTACAGTAATCTCTCTTCTTGTGTTTCTAACAATGGTTTTCTCTCTGCTTATTTTCAAGTCACCCGAGGTGTCCGCCAAGGTTGTCCCCTCAGCCCTTACCTGTTTATTATCTGTACTGAAATCCTTAATATTCTTATTAAGTCAAATAATTTAATAAAAGGTGTTGAGGTTTCTGATGTTTCTATTAAAATTTCTCAGTATGCTGACGATACTGTGGTCATTACGGATGGTTCTAATTCCTCTTTGACAGAAGTGCATAGTACATTGTTGCTTTTTTCATCTGTTTCTGGTCTAACTATCAATATGGATAAATCTAATGTTTTTTTATTGTGTCATTTATCTAAAAATCCTCCACATTACTTGAATATGTTTAGTTTTAAGGTATGCGATATGTTCAAATACCTTGGAGTTACCTTTTCCCATCATATGGAGGACTTTTTTCAGCTGAATTACTTACCCAAGTTATCACGTCTAAAACACATTCTCAACCTTTGGTCTTCTAGGGACATTACTCCTATCGGAAGAATTGTACTTATTAAGACATTTGCTATTTTCCAGCTTGTTTTTCTCTTCTCAGTGCTTCTTAACCCCCCTGACCACTTTATTAAGACTTTAAATGAAATGTTTTATAAATTTATATGGAGTAACAAGCGTGATAAGGTTAGTAGATCTGTGATGTGTAACACTAAGAATAACGGTGGACTCAAAATGATTAACTTACTTTTCTTCTGTAACAGTCTGAAGTGCAAGTGGGTTAAACAATTACTTGATGATTCTTTCAAACCATGGAAAGTACTTTTTACCTACGAGCTAAAGAAATATGGAGGTAGTTTTCTTTTTAAATGTAATTTTGCTAAAAATGATGTTTGCATATCTAATCTGTTTATACGTCAGGTCTGTGATGCTTGGGCAGACTATAACTTTCACATTCCAAGTGAAAATTTTTCTGACCAATTCGTCCTAAATAACAGTTGTTTGAAAATTAACGGAGAAATCTTCTTTCACAAAGATCTACTTCAGTGTAATGTTTTTAAAGTTTTAGATTTTTTTGAAAATAATGGTAAAGTAAAACCGTTTGACAATTTCATCTCAAATCTACATCTTAGCAACTTTTCATTCATACATTATTTTTCTATTGTTGATGCTATTCCTAGTTCGTGGAAAAGGGATAGAATGAACCCATCTCTCCCTAATGTTAATGAAGTTCGCCTAATTAAGTTTTCTATTGCTAATAAGCCTTCTGTGTTGATTTACAAAGACACTCTCTCTCGTCATTCTTCTATGCCGAAGGCAATTCAAAAATGGAATCACCTGTTCAGTGATTCTACTTTTAACTGGAATGCGATTTACGCTCTTCCATTCAGAGTGATAAGAAAGCCAAAGGTACAATACCTACAGTTCCGTTTACTTCATAGAATAATAGGGGTTAATTCTTACTTATTTCGTTTAAAGGTAAAAGATTCCCCACTCTGTTCCTTTTGTAATGAAGAAGAAGAAACAATTGAACATTTATTTTGGAACTGCCCTATTTCCAATTCATTTTGGTTTGATTGTGTAAGTAACTGTTTGAAAGAGCCTATTGATTTAAATGCAGAAGTTGTTTTATTTGGTTTGCCTAACATTGTAGATAGTCCTGTGAATTTCTTCTTGCTGTACGTAAAATATTTTATATTCAACTGTAAATGTAATAATATTAATCCAGAAATCACAGTTTTTCGTAACAAATTTCAGTTTATACTTCAAGTAGAAAAATTTATTTTAGCTAAAAACAGTAACACCGCCGGCATAGATTTGTTGAACGACTACTTTAGCCATAATTTCGCATGAAATTACTTTTCTTACCTTCTCTACTTTTTCTTGTGCATTTATAATTTGTCAGTTGTTAGATATGTTGGAAAATAAATGAGACAAAAAAAAAAAAAAAAAAAAAAGGTCATCCTGAGGATAGTTAACACACTTGTTTGCAATTAAGTACAATTTTCACTTTAGATTAACCAATTTGTTTGAAAGTATTTGCATACAAGTTTTAGATGTGATGGATAACAACGCTCCAATTTAATAATATACTTTGACTTGAATAGGACTACGAAACTTAGAAAGATCATCGCTTATCACATACCTCAAATGTCTAGTGCTTTTTCAAGATGGCAACCAGATTTGAAATGGAATCAATTCGTGGATGCAAAGTTTTTAACGTTTTTCGAACACCTGAGCAATAACCTAACGAAAAACTAGTACTTGGATTGTATTTAAGGGAGGTCTAATTGACTACGATCGCAAGTGTAGCAAGAGTTGATTTCGAAAATATAAAAACATAGAAACGAAACAGTTTGGTGGTTGTCTTTCCTTATTGCAAACTCATGTGTCCCTGTTGTTTACACTACAGATTTATTCAAATAGGACATCGTTATATTTATTCTTGGAGGTCATTCAATTGCCCTGTAAGGAAAACCCTGTTAAAACTATTAGAAACCAAGTGTACGTCATTTACCAAAGAAGTCCAATAGTGTCAACCTGGACGGACAGCTATTACGCACCTCCCCTCCGTCTAGTGCAATCTCTTTATCAATTGTTTCTTTAAGTTATTCTTCTTAAAGTTTAAAAGATTTGCGAAGACCTACTCAAGGGTCTCAACAATATTTCGCTGTATGCAATCATAAGATGGGTTTATTGTTAAATTAGTTACACGTTGTTGATTACCACTATCATTTCAATTTTTTTTCATTTTTTGATCATGTTTGTGCTTCTGTTGTCCCCTGCAAATAATGTTTCTGAGATTAATTAGTTCGTCAGCTTTAAAGTGATGCCGTGAGTTTGCAAAAAGTGAAAAACATAAGATTTTGCTTCTTGTTATGTCTTTCTTTATCCTTCAAAATGCCACGAGTGCTATACAGAGTTGAAGAATACAATTTGAAAGCTCAAAATGATAGCGATAGTCTCGGGAAGTAACCTAAACAGCATAAAATCAGAAAAATTTTGAAGGCCTTTTTCAAAAAACGGTCTTCATTATAAAGCGTTAGACCACTCCTCTGCAACGAACCTGATGTTGAATATGCAATATTATTGAGGTATCACCACGTTAAAAAACGTACTATACCACTCAACCCAGGCTAGCTCCACGGTACAGCTGTTCGCTCACGGCCGGGGAATGACCTTCTTGCATAATCGCTTGATAATACAACTAACGTTACTTGTACGCTCAATATAGCTTTCGGCTCTAATTTAGAATCAACAGTTACAGGCTACTGTCTTTCACTCATTGGTACGCGTTATAGTGCTGATTTGAATCTGAACGTTACAGGTTTACAGCGAAAGTTGCACCACTAATAGGCCTACTATCTCTTTTGTCGCCAAAACTGTTTCTGAATTGAACGTCAGACACGATGGTAAGTGCAAATAAAAGGCAGAGCATCGTCTCTCGCTACTAGTAGTACTAATGTTAGCGCAAGTTAGGCTTAATTTACTGAGGTACCACTCGCCAGTAGCCTAAAGTTAGGCTACTACAGTAAAACGGGATAGTTTAGCCTTGTGGTATTACCTTGTACGGTATATAATGCAATATCAACGTTACTTCTTCAAGATCCACACATTCAGTCAGTCTTGTTCACTTGTGTTGTTGTGCTAAGACTAGCAGCTAAGTCGATCAGCTGTTTACACCTAGTGAATATGCATCAGTACTTCGTTCTCATTGGTCTGCTCAACAGATGTTCGTTAGGAGACTGAATAGTGTTTGTGAGCAGCACATTTTTGATTTCCTTGAGTTTAGTCGTTATTTTTACGAAAATTTCAGGGCTGATGCCGGAATTCGCACAACAGGCCATATTTTTTCTCCCTTACTGTTCATATGGGCCACTCAAACGAATGACTAAGATTTTAAACTCGATTTTTTAATGTTTTTCCCTTTTTGCAAACTCACGGCATCACTTTAAAACTAAGCCCGTAGATGGGGGGGGGGGGAGGGGCAGGAGGCAAATCTCCCAGAAAAAAATTCTTCCCCAGAATTGCACGTCTCTATTGGCTTTACACAACTTAACAAATCTCTCACCAGCCCCTCAGGGAAACACCCCCTTATGTCATCCCCCCTTCAGTACCTTGTCTGGCATCGGGCCTCCTTACGTAGCCTTTAACAATAAACGATACATTTACCATTTATCCTACTATCTGTTTTATTAGTTTATAACACTTTTAGGACATGCTTCGTCGGAGGTGTTTCCTGACTTTATTTACTTTCTTCGATTTTACCTCGAAATTCCTCTTCAAGTCTGGTAACTCAAGTAACTGGTTTCAAATCTTTATCACGATTTCTCTATGTTCCAGCACACGTTACACTTATACTCTCAGCCTAACATAACCCTTATCCAACAGTGGCCTTCACGTAGACGTCGGAATATAAAGTATAAATAAAACGTTGGAATATATATATATTGTCCCCACACTCCAACGAAGTCCATTGTATAGCAAGCAACAATACTTTGTAAAACGGTTTCACTCCTTACGTGATGGTTTACCAGATGGCATTGTAATATTTCATATGTTCAAGCACTTTGTTACTACATATATGAAGACACGAGTCGATGAATTTACCTCACAGACTCATTTGGTGCGAAAGCCTACATGAACACATCAGTTTGGGAGGTCATTCGTGGGTATGAATTCTTTTAGATACCTCATAAAGGTCGTTTCGTCAAAGAACAGTAAATCCGGATGCCCTTAACTCCCCTCCCTTCCCAAGAATTTTATTGCAGTAGTTTAGTTACCGACCTTAGGAATAGTCTGCCTTGAAAACACTATGCTTCGTCCTCCCAAACCCAAGCAAATTTGTAATAAACTTGGGTTAGGGTAAAGAGGCGCAACTCTGCCCCTGCGAGGGAGCTCCAAGTTAAACCCATTTCAGCCTAAGGAAACATTCTGCAATTTTCATAAATAAAACAATCATACACTTCATCAAATAACCTTTTCTCACTAAGTGTAAGTGTTGGGGATCAACCATGAACAGTCATAAACAGCCACGGCCAAACATGACCCAAAATTTCTAAGCTTATTACTTTGTTCAGATATTAAGAGATTGACGTAAACAGTAAAACTGCTTTATACTATTAAACCACTGACTTCCAAAATGCAGGCGATAATCCTTTTCATTCCAGCATTTCGTGAATGGAAACATATACCGTAAGCGATCACGCGTCTATGTTTCCTCTTAATGTCAATACTTTCAAGCAGTTTCCTGACGTAATGCTGCTTTCATTTTACGAAACATACGAACACAATCCATATTTTTATGTGTGTTAGCAACAAAATAGCATACACACGGAAGTCGTGTTCAAAATTGTGTAAAACGAAAGTTAACTTGTTACAGTGCTACTGTAACTCAAGAAATAATATCGTGAAATTACTACCTGATAAGGAAGTCTTGTCCACACAGGAAAAGAGCGAACTTAGATTCTGATCTGGCTACCCGGAGTCCATACTTAAATTTCTCTCCTAAATTGTTAATGAGTTAAAAAGTGAGTAAGGACTGTAATTATCGGAGCCCTGTTCAAGTAAAGAAATTACAGAACACATTTTACAGAATTACTAATTTAATGGCTTATTCATTTCAATTTGTACAATGTGTGTATTTGTAAAAGACTGTTTTCATTTCGAGTTACTATACTGATTGACATGCTATGATGCTACCATTGACATAAATATCATTACACGTGAAAAATATGACATTAGCATTTATCAGCTTTCTTCCAATATTTACTCTTTTCTGTAACTTGTGGCAAATTTCTGTAAAATCAGGCCCGTAAAAATTGAAAATGAAATTTTAACACCTGTAAACGGTAGCCCCGGCATTACACCAGGCAATATTTGACCAAAAAAATCCCAAAAGGCGTTTAATAATGGTGTATTTTGCCCTTCGCAACATTTTTATTCCAGAATTACAAAAATTTTGCTCGCTACGAGCGCTTTCATCTTCAGTTACATAAATAGTTTAACAGCCGTTTCAGACATGTTGGCTTTATAGAGGTAAAGGTTCCGCATTTACCCTATTGTTCTTTTGCCATTGTAAGCGTGATTCTGAAAAAAAACACAAAACTGAATCCATGGGAAGTTCTGTCCTCTTTCTCTTACCATTCGTAAGATTCTTTAGTAAGACTCAGCTTCATGGTAAACATACTTTGTAAGAAACGTAGAGTCTATCGATGTTGTGTGCAGGGGTGGTGGAAGGAAGCAGCCCCTGCGACCAATCGCCCGTTGTTATAGTTTTGCTCCTAAAGATAGACACTCATCACTCCAAATAAATTTTGGTTGAAAGAAAGCAAATTCTTAATTGGTCACCAGTCTGGTAAATGCTCTTTGATTGACATTAAAGTCAAACGATGCAGAGTAGCTCACATTTCACAGCATACACAGAATGTTCTGATTACATTTTATGGCATTGTTTACCCACCAGGATATGACCCTCAGCAATAAACTAGGTTTGTGTCGGCACAAGTAGGGGCTCTAGACAGTTTCGGAAGGGGCTAGGAGGAATTACTTAGTTGGGAGAACTGGAACTGTCTAGGATAAGGAAGGGTACAGATTCCTCAATAAAAACCCAAACTTTTTAACCTTCCCTAATAAGAACCAAATATTTTCAATTTTGCTTCGACAGATACCCGAATTTTTCGGCGCGATTCGCGCGCCTAAAGTTTTGAGCTTCCAGTCGCTTCTGGCTAGGTTTCGGCTTGCTGGACCTCTTAGGGAGCTTTGTCCCCTCATTGGGCTTAGCATTTCCCCACCCCTGGCTGAATCTGCATGCAGGTTTTACCAGCTGGTGAATATTTTTTCTGCAGGATTTCGGTGCGCTTCGAGCGCAATTCTCACGATCGACGTTTTCTCACATGTTAACATTATTAGTACAAAAAATCCAGTAAACGATTCTAGCCAAAGCTTGATGAAGGCTCAGTGTTACATGCCGGACATCAAGGGGATTTAGTTTATTTGATCTAATATCTTAAGTAACATTCGTAACGTGATGACTATATGGTTTGAAGTTAAATTTACTTGTTACACAAGTTTATTCAAAAAGTCACTTTTTCTGTTTTTGCAAAATTTCATTCAAAGTATAGAAATACGATAATTGCCATTTAGATTGTGGACTGTGAAGAGCTTGGTGTACTCTCACTATCATTCAAAGTCATGTTCAAAGTTACATGCGAGTGACCCCATTTTGTTAATTTTCGGATATTCGGGCAATTTTCCTCTAGATGGTATCAAAATCATTCTGGACCATACCAAACTTGGTAATGGCAGTCCCTGGTCCTTTCACAGTTTAAATAGTGCCCAACTCTTCACCTGCGCTTGCGGAGCTGAAGAAGCTTCCCTTTAAAAATGGAACCTACTGCCTTTGTGCTTGATGCTCAGCATAAGTAATCAAGTAAGAAAAACAAGCCAGTGAGCCACAACTGGAAAAAAGGCCGTGGTCGTTTCGACCTGAACCAATTGGTTGGAAACTGGGACGTTAAACCTCATCTAACTAACTAACTAACTAACTAACTAACTAACTAACTAACTAACTAATTTCATCGTGATTATAGTATTGTTTCCCTCACTTATGGAGACTTCCACGTCTCTGTACTGCAAGAGGAGGGAAAATTTCCATCAGAAGAGCGAAATTTGTCCGCATTTTGCGCGATAACTTCAAGCTATATGTGGTAAGTTTTAGAAATCATCCCCTGTGGTTCCCGCAAACTGTTATCATATGTTGGCGCCACTGACTACAAAAATAATATTCTTCGGTGCCCCTATGCGGTGCCGGTGCTTCCCCCCCTCCCCTCCAAATCAGAATTCATGGCTACGGGCCTTTGTAAAATGATACCAAATGTTACCTTGGATTGTATCAAAACTCATATGGCGTACAACAACTGTCGTACAATCCAATGAAGTACAGAAACAGATAGACTTAGTGAAAAAGACGGTCTACATTCAAAGAAAACTAGTACGCCTGCATCTCGTTGCTTTAATTCTGAATTCTTAACTGAAGTATGGGAAGTTTCATAAATTGTCATCTTGTGGTCTAGAAAACACGAAAAATATTAAACAATGTTGAAAAGGTGCATTTTTCCTCGACTAGCAAGTCTTTCAAGCTGACAATGATTGGGGAGAAATTGACGGGAAGACTGTAGGTCTAATTTCATTTTTGTAACTTATATAGCCCCTGATCAGGAGTCAGTTTAAGATGGAGTGAATCTCTCCATGTTCGGAATGTAAGGACTAAATCTACGAACCTTATTTTTTAACGAAACAAAGCCTACTCTATACTTGAACAGCTTTCCTATGAGCTGGCTTTGCAAAAGGGACACTGCTTACAACAACAGCTTTTCTTACTGATTCTCCACCATTGCTAACACTTTCTTAACCTTAAAGGCATACTGAATACCAAAAAGCTACAGCGGATATAACCTTTAACAGATCCAAGGATACTATTTATAGGAAAACATGTCTCTGCCTCACTCATTGAATCACCATGCACTAATCCACTTTCTATTTAAAGGACTCGACTTGATTTTCCCTTACTGTTTCGGTACTCTTGGAAATGTTTACCTAACGGAGGAAAACTTCAACAAGCAGCAATAATGCTTGCATATCTTTCCATCATGTACAAGATCATAAAGACAGCTTTCAAAATAAGGCCACACAATCTGACAAAACTCTCAATATTTCATATCCTATCATGTCTACAACATCCTTCTTCTCTAATTGTCTTTCAAATCGACGTAGAAGACTAGAACCGTTATTGTCTTAGCGCACTGATTTGCAACGATGGCGTAATGTTTTAATTTCCCCAGGGCAGGGATTATCAAGTATCAAATATCTTCGGAGACACTTAATGGGTACGATGATGCATGCAATCCTTAATGACGACCAGTTCTCCTCCACTGTTTACTTGATTTTGTTCTCACGAAAGGTAGATACTTCAATGCAAATCCCAAGTGTTGAAATTTTCTTCCAGGAAATCACTTTATTTCATCATTTTTTTTTTAAAAAATCGTAGATTCTTAATTTTGGTCCAATAAAAGCCCAACTTATGCGGCGCGCTTCGCTCGCAGAGGTAAGCTTGTTGTCGCTATCCTTTTGCAACCCATCGTCTATACTCTTTACGAGTATGTTTAAGTTGCAAACATTCCCGTCTGGTAATTTCTGGGGCAACACTTGATCCAGAGGAGGTAGAAACATGTGATGAAGTGTAATGATGCAATCTGAAAAACGCTAGCATTGTTAAAAATGCAGCTATCGATATACTCTAAACTTTTACAGTTTTCTGAAAAGGAAAGTCAATCAAAATCACTCTGTTTGCTATCATGTCATAGTTTGCTTCCTAAAGCTAAATAGTACACCCAGTCCCCTAATAACCATAAGACCTATTGGCAGCTACCCAGTTTTCTGTAGTGTCTTAGAATATCCTTATCAATTACACAACCTGGATTATATCTTTAAAAGCACTCACCTAAAGATTCAGATACTCTTAGTACTACTCCGAAAATATACTTCAGGTTGTACACAGCAGTGCCAGTTTTTCTTTTTAATTTACGTGATAGTCACGAAGTCAAACGACACAGTGATTGTCAGTCAACGCGCTTTCACGTAGTTCCGGAATGCAAAACATGTGATGACATAGAATTGTCTTACGGTTAAAAGTTTCAGGGGATTTGTCGGGCAAGCATTGTAGTATCGATTATGTTGTACCTTACAATAGGGCCCTGTCCAGCCTCCACGACAGTTCATCAATATTTGCTCTTAAAAGCACAAGTTGTCTTCTGTTAACTTAAAACTTCTACGAATTTCAAGCGCCATGCAATGTTGACCTTTGTTTCCTTGAAAAAGCATTGAATCAGCATAAATCTTGTTTAATTCAATTTTTTTATGGTGCAAAATATGTCATATTACTACAGGTGTTCCCTGCTGCAAGAAATCACAAGAAAAAGATGGGTACAACAAAATGCCAAGTAAAGCTTACAAAAATAATGCGGATGGCTCTTGTACAGTATTTTACACACGTCACGCAAACATTTCCAGAAATGTGCACTGACTGACACATTAATGAATTCTTTGACGATAGATAATAGTAAGACTGGGCCGACTAGCTTCCCTTCATCACTTGCAAGTTGCATGTAAGAAGCAGAAATCATACAGAAGCTTGCTAACCGACCGGAAGATCACGCCGCGTTAAAAGCAAGAAATTTCGGTCCATATACACTTCATTTTAAAATTTTAATGTATGGAAGCACCTGGTTAGCTATGTAGGCCCTACTGCAATGGGAAATTCGATCTGACTGGATAGAAATTCAAGGCCTGTTTGTGCGTAGTGGGATAAACATGTTGTCTGCAGGGAAGAATGTTTATATGACGGCACATTTTGTCAAGATAGTCGGTGAGGGGAAAAACGGAAAATGATAAAAGTATAGGGGATTCCCAAAGGCAGAGTGATTCCCTGCTAAATGGGGTGCTTTGTTACACTGAGATTCATCTCCCACATTTATACTTCGTGACTATATCATTTTTAAGATGATTTCACAATCTGGCCTTTTCTTATGTCACACGACCTTTGAATACCACCAAAAATTGAGTAGCAAAAAATGAAAAAAAAAGTGTCTTTAAAGGGATTCGAACCCGGGCGGCCCATGTGAGAAATCGAGCACTAATCTACTACCCCATCAAAGAATTCGTTAAACGTATCGCATTTCTAATCATGCTACTGTCACAGCATCCTTTACACGTGTTCATAATTAGGTAATTCAAAGTTGGAATTATTACTGCAACAGTTATGTAAAAAAATAAATCTTTTTCTCTATAACTTTATCTTTGGAATGGTACAAAAATTCAGCTCTAATTTTTCGTTAGTCACAAAACACCGGACGCACTTTGGAGGTACCGAGCACTATTTAGTTTACGAGGTTTTCGCAGTTTCACCTCTCATGACCTCATATGACCTTCGACCTCCAACAAACTCATAGGTTCCTCTTTCTTAAAGTGACACATCTATATACCAAGTATAAATTTATTCATTTTCCCTTTCTTGAAATATCGTGACTTTTCAAGTTTTTCGGTTTTTGACCTCAAATGACCTCAAATGAACTCTGACCTCCACTTAAACCAAAAAGGTTTTTTCTCTTAACATGATAAATTAATATATTAAGTATAGAAATTAATTGTCCATCTTGCTTAATTGAGACATCGTGTCTACAAGCAGTTTTAAGAATCTCGTATTTTCACCTCCGGTGACCTCAAATCACCTTTGACCTCTACCAAAACCAATGGGGTTCATCTTCTAACTGTAATGCATCCACATGCTAAGAATGATAAGCATGCAAGCTTGCTACCTAGAAATGTCGTGTTTAAAAGGTTTTCGGTTTTTGATCTCTGTTGACCTCACAGGACCTTTTACCTCCGCCAAAACAATAGAGATCCTCCTCTTAATATGATTGTTTTATGCTCCAGGTACGAGAAGTATCCATAATCGTCATCTTGAGATATCATCCAAGCGTCACAAACACACATACATATACACACCCACACACACATAGATTGCAAATATTTCGCCTTCAGCAAGGAATCAATACAGGTACACGGTTTAGTCCATACACTTTCTATGTTACTGATTCTAGGGGTATTGTCAGCTCTACATTTTACTCTATACAGCCATCCATGACTGTAATGCTCTCCCTGTCCGTCTCAAAACCATCACATCTGCTGATGCTTTGAAAGTCGTTTTGAGGAAGCATCTTCTGTAAATTATCCTCTTAACATTGTTAAATTTTAAATATTTTATTATCCTTCATTTTTCATATATTTTTATATTTTTCCCATTTTCTATCTTTCCTTTCTCTTTTATTCTTCCGTGCATTTTATATTTTTGTACTGATGTTCCGTTTGTCTTGACACTTTCCTTTGACTGTATGTGCAGTTTACATGTTTTTGTTTTTTGTTCTTTTCTTTTTTTTTTTTTTTGGTCCCATTGGAAATGGTCATACATTTTAGCAACCTAATGGGTTTAGTTTATGAAAATTAATTGTTTTTGTCAATCTTTTATGTTGCCTTTGTTTTCATGTACTCTTTGTATTGTACTGTACCTTTTGAGTACACATAACTAAGGAAAATAATGCCAAAATGTTCAATGTTATTTCTGTATTTCAACATTTATACGTTTTCTGTATTGTAACATTGATATTTGTGACTGAAAGCATGCCTTACTTTCACGCTTGTGTTTAAATTTAAATTTTTCATTGAAGTTCTGTCATTTTCGAATGACAAGTGCATGATTTTGCTTTATACAAAAACGAATTCTGCCACACCCCCTTAACCTTTCCTTTTTCGCTTTTCTCTTGAAGCGTTTCATTAGTGCGTTAGCTTTGTTGCTGATGGAAAGCTATAAACGTCGACCTAAAAAACATGGGAGAAGAATAATGAGAAGAGAGTTATGTCGGTTCTGCGTCGACTGCTGGTCGACATTGCACTAAGCTAAAGAGTCGTCGGGCAGCTTTTTCTATGAAGTTAGGTTAGATGAGGTTTAACGTCCCAGTTTCCAACCAATTGGTTCAAGTCGAGACGACCACGGCCTTTTTTCCAGTTGTGGCTCACTGGCTTGTTTTCCCTACTCCATTGTTTATGCTGAGCACCAAGCACAAAGGCAGTAGGTTCCATTTTTAAAGTCTTTGGTATGACCCGGCCAGGATTTGAACCCTAGACCTTCCGGCTGCGAGTCGGATGCTCTAACCACTTGACCACTTTTTCTATGAGTGTTTAGCAAGTGAATCATTCGTTATGTTTCTCCATATAACTTAAATTAATATGGAGTAAGGAATGTTCAAAGGATATCGCATATCCAATGTCTGAAAAATCAGGTAATTTTATAAGATGGCAATCTGCAGAGGAATTAAATGGTAAATGGAACAAAATAGCTCAAGTCAAAACTTTACAACTAACGGATGTCTACTGGACCTAGTTTTCTCTATTTTTCTCCGTTAATCGGAACAAATGCTACCCTACCTTACAAGACAGTAATACTTACCTCAAAATATCGCTTTGCTCCGGTTAGGTATTTTAGGGCTATCCCAGAGGCCTGCCATAATGCAAAGATATGTGTTAAATTAAAATTAAAATTAAAATTAAAATTCAATTAAATTCAATTAAAATTAAAATTAAAATTCATTTTTCTCCGTAAATCGGAACAAATGTAAGACAGCAATACTTACCTCAAGATATCCCTTCGCTCCGATACCTCATGTCTCGCCCTTGTTACAAAAATTATGCAACGCTTTATAATTATTCCATTATCAATCGTCCTACATTAGGAGCCATTCTATTATTTCGTATATTGAAGCACTGTGTCGAGGTAGACATCTTTCAAAATATTTAGTGAAAGCATTTACAACAAGAGGTGGATTCAGTTTATGTGAAGAGAATATTAACAAATCATATTATTTGAGTAAATAATATAAATCATAGATCCATTTTGTTGCTTTTACGCACGATTCTAAGAAATTGTATCTGCTCATGTGATAAGAATGTCGGCAGAGTAAAATAAGGAAGGGACTTACGTTACCGTCATTGATCGAGTGCCTGTGACATGCCCGCATACAGATCAATGTAGGTCAGGAAACATTTGATTGGGGTATTCCCTCCCAAGTTTGTTATAATTGCAACCCTCTAGTTACACATCTTTGCAATGGATCCATAAGTCACCCTGAAAGGACTTTACACCGTCTCCTCCCAAAACCGAGCAGTTACTAGTAGAGCAAGCTAAATTTGTGTTCAGTCTGAGCTGGATCAAAGTTACATTTCTGCTCCTGCTTTGGTTGCTTAGTCAAACCAGTGTAAACGTTAGCAAAGTGACTTTCATTCTACAATTTTGCACGCATTTGAGGCAAGCATTATTTTACAATATCAAATATTCATTTCTCTCCCATTGATAGTAGACTAGTCAACCAACACCGGTCGCGGTCCATCAAACAAAAATTTCAAGCTGATTTCCTTGTTTGGATAATGACATTGCCCGAACAGTAACCTTTTCGCTGTCAATATACTGACTAAATGGAATAGGAGGTAGCCATTTGCAAGTAACAGCATTTTGTCAGTAATGCATGGAAACACACAAGCGCGAGCTCTTTCTCTCTCTGTATACCATCACTTTAAAGATCAACCCGCTTCAGAAAGCTTCTACAAGATGGCATAAACATTATTTTCAAAGTAAGGTTTCAAGGCCCGTTTACCCCTTCATGCATTTGTCCATGAACATCGTCATACAAATGTTTAAACACTGGATGGTGAAATGAAACATGCCGCTAAAGACTGAATACCTTCATACATGTTTGGACGTTTTTGAAATTTGTTGGAAAAGCATTCCGTACGATCATAGGTTTGTCCATTTACATCGCCATACAACTGTTACAACTGTATAACGAAGTTTGTAACCATTTCACTTCATTTGTTTGATAATTTGTTTTTCACACCATACATGTGTACAAATATAATATATATAAAAAATATTTACATTAATTTGAATAAATGATTCATGATGTGATGGAAGTAGAACCGCATCTATGATCGTGTAGGCGGCGGAGGCTGTACAAGCTGACATGCCTGCCCATGGTTTCATTACATACCGTGACTATACTGACAAGTCTCTTTTCTTTTAAATTGACGTAGAAGGTTAAAGTCTTTAGATCATTAATAGTAACAAAAGTTATGTTAAAAAGCTGACATTGTTTGATTTCACTGGAGCAGGGGGGCCATATCCCTCCCACCGGGAAATTCTGTTCTCCCCCTCCGTCAGGAAAGTTTTCCAGTCTCGTGACGTAACTTTCAAAGGTATCATGGAGTGACTATCCCGAATAAATGCCCGATGCGACTTGCCTTAACTTAATTTTCAAATGAAATCCCACCTTTTGCAATTTTCGTCAATCAAAACTCACATTTCTAGCTCTCTTTGGGATGGAAAGATTTTTTCGTGGCCGTCTACTTACATGATGTCGTTGTGGTTCTTCCAGGGGAGACAGAATCATGTGAAAATCAAGGCGTCGACCAGCCAGCTACATTAAAAGTATATATTGATGGAGGTTATGCCATTTTGAGTAATGTAACAAATAAAGACACTCTTAGACAGTTAAAAGCACCATTCTAATCGTCACAATTTCAAAATATCCCACAGTGTCAGGGCTTGCCTTTCCCCTCCCCTCGCAGTGCCTCCACCCGTAAGAAAATTAAATATGTAATGGGAAAAAACTTTGCCAATTATTTTACAGTTAAATAAGACATTCATAACATGTCTTGAGGGTACTACTTTTTGGCGAGCTGCGTTAACAAATCGTGAAGTTGGCCCAGTTTAACTCACCGAATCGCTGTTTCCTCAAGTTGTTAACACTGGAAACGTAGAATGTACAGAAGTGCAGTACTAGAAACCATCACGATACGCGTCCCATTGTCTATCGCCATTGCATCTTGCACGTGCTGCAGATTCCAAACTTGGCAAGAAACTTGCTATAAAATTTCCCCAAATTTAGAGTATTGGTTTATTAGCCAGTAACCGTCCACCAAATGCACTTTATTCCTTAAAGTATTTATTCCATTTACAGATTGAAATAACTTTAGTTCGTCCCTGTATTCAACACAAATACTTAAATATGAAAGAACAATAAAACTAGAAGTCCAGAGATATACCTGTAGGTTGGTTTCCATGGTACCTTCATATTACGTAGATTAAAGTGAGCGTTAATGTCATATCAGCTTATCACTGCGAATCCAATATTGCGGTCGTGTTGTCAGTGCAAGGTGCGTACCGATTACCCAAGACTGTGTACAGTGGGGTTTGCCAGACTCTCGAAAGTCACGGTATTATAATTATTTTGTTTGAAATCATAAGTGCTTATTGTTGTACGCATACCTTAGACAGAGTATACTTTGGCAAGTAAATATGCATTTTCGGATCGATAAGTGGGTTACGTTTAACCCTTTTAGTCAGGCTATTTTCATAACAATAAAGGAGTAGGATATTGATGTTTCAGTTTGTAACTCCCTTGTTTTCGATCAGAAAAATTATAAGCTTAGGATTTTCTGTCTGGATCTTATATTACAGGTAACTGTTCAACTTAAACAAAAGTTTTAACAGCGTCTGTACTATACTGTTCATCCTAAGTCGATTAATATTCTTTGTGTTAAATGGAAATGTGCGCCCTCTACTCATAAGGAAACTGTTATTCAATAGGCATTCTAGGCTACCCGTTTTAATCATCACAGATATGCTTCACGTTGACACTTGGTTAAACGATGTGAATCGTTATACTTCTCTGCTTCCTTAAAGTTTCAAACAGAATGCACTCTATACTTGAATAACACATGGTTTAAATTTCTTTGGGGGATCTACATTCTTATAAAATTTGAATTTGTACTTCTGTTTGTTTATATCGTGAACTCTATGTGAAAAGGAAATGGTCACTGCCATCCCTGCAGCGCGTTTGGCAGTCATTGCCTATCTTTGTGTGCTTGGTAGCTGCTCTTGTTCTAATGGAACTGTGCAAGGAATGCTTGGTGGAAGCGTTCGTCTAAGCTGCATGTCAACATCATGTGGATCACTGTATTGGAGAAACGACAGCATAGGGAAAACGTCTCCGTTTATTAAAGCGTCAATACGTACCTCGGTTCAATTTGACAGAGGTAGTTATAGATTAGATATATTTAACATGAGTGATTACGACGTTGGTTCCTACAGTTGTTGGTGTAACGAAAACAATGACGCTGCTCGCCATATCTGCTCTGACTCTCTCGAACTGATCTATCAAGCCAAGGTGCTTGTAAACAACGCAAGTAAAGTAAGTAGCTTACCAATAGTATAGTTTTCAATATTACAGTATGAACTAAAACGTTTATGCCTCGGTCGCCAAAACCTCAATTCTGAAAGTTCAACTTTATTTTGTGAATGCTGCATAATGAAAATGCACCGGGTGTCGCGAGTGACCCCTAATCTCCTCACCAGCAACCTTAATCACCTATCGCTATAACTTACAAAGCCACCCTCATTTATACGTAGTCTGATTTCATTCAGTTTTCACTATAGCTGGGTAATATGCAAGGGTAATGGACGAAAGTAAAACTTGTTCAAGCAGGTAAAGAAACCCCTTCTGGTCTGAAAAAGCAAAACATCCAATCGTGTGCTAACATAATACCCCAAAGACGGGCAGAGAGAGATAGATATTCAGTTATAAATTTCAAACTTTGCGTGAGTACTTGGATATATGGTTTGTCTCGTTACCGGAGAATAACGATGCTTGCGTTCTTAATAATATAGTGAGGAATGTGTGTTTCAGTACCGTAAAATGTTTCCTTTAACGTCGTTACTTACAGGTTACAGTAAGGCCTTAAAATCCTTCCCACAATAAGAGCAAAAGTGAGTCGTAAATGCACCTTAGGCACGGATTCAACAAACGAGAATGGTACTCTTCTGACGATGCGCAGCCTGAGCCTGCCTTTGAAAGCGCTCCAACAGGGTCTAAGAACAACCTTAGGAAAATGTCATACTTAAAATCGAAGGTTGTTGAAGTACGCACAAGTAGCGTGAGAGTTTAGATGTGTGTTGAACCATGGAATACTGTTTATTAAGTTCTTAGTTTAAATGATTTTAATCACTGTTAGTATATTATTCATCACTGTATTTGTCAATTATTCATTGCACAAAGTTGTTATCAATATCAACAAAGATAAGTTATGCTCAAACCTGATAGACAGATGTCATGAAGCTTGTATACTGCTAGAGTGGTTGTACTCTAATGGTCATACGTAAAATGTCAAAGAATCTATTAATCAGATATTAGTCATTACTTGCCTACCAGTATTCATTTATGGAGAATCAACCACAAAATAAGTACAATTCATAATAAAGAAGATTTTAAAATAGTACATAACGGAGCATTGGAAGAGGTTTATTTTGAAACCCTTGGGGGTGGGGCAAGCCAGCGGCGCTGATGGCACCACTTCAGGGCGTGGGGCACAGGGGGCAAAGCCCCCAGGAGCTTTTGGGTATTTTCAGAATTGTGAGCATTATAGGGCGAAACACTTTAACAACTTCTAAAGGACATTAGAAGCGCACAAAGTAAGACCACAGAAATGGTAATATCGACCATTTTCTTATGACAGTGCCGGGGGTCAAGGCAATTTCCTAGAAGAGGCCCAAAAATTCCCCGGAAGACATGAGATATTTACGATATTCGGAGTATTATAATGAAAAGTTTAACTCTTTCCAAAGGAAACTGAATGCGTACTAAATCCACAGTAATTACAATTTCGTACGGAAAACCCAGTCAGTTTGATGATTCAAAGGCCTGGGTAGGGGTGGGTGTATATAAGATCACTTGTCAGGGACAAACAGTTTTGTTTTCCGATGAACGCTATGTCATGGTTCGAATACGTGACGCTCAGAGATGACGCATGAAATTAATCTTTATAAGGCCCGTACTACAGAATTTTATTATGGGGCATGTTTCAAGTTGAAATAACGCAACAGTTCTGAAGGCACCGGGGGAACGCAGTGAAGTCTCCTTAAGGTGTAAATGGCATTAAATTCGTTCTAAACAGACCTCAGAATTAGGACTTGACTTTTTTGTTTGTCATTTTATTTCACAATATTCAAAAGTTATCAGTTAACCAAATTATTTTTAAACAAATCATATGTTATTTTGTAATATTCTTGAAAATCTCGGAGATGTTTGTGTATGTCATCCCCCTTTTGTCATAAAGTGGGATGATATCCTCCATCCTCCCCGGAGTTTCCGCCTATGGAGCAGAGTGTTCACGGTCATGTCAAAGTGAAAGAAGGGAAAAAGAAATGAAAGAAAACTTAAGTTGATCGAAATTTGTGCCCAAAGGTGTCTTTCTATAGCTTGTTTGTAATATGTCAAATTTGTCTTTGTAACAGCTATACAACATCAATGGCACAGTCTCTTTTCCAAAAGTCACTATTAACGCTAATGTGACGGACAGGCTGAGAGTAAAATGTCCTGAAGGTGCTGTCTCAAGTACAACTTGCCATAATGCGCTGAGAAGAGGTTTGCTGTCCCCCAAATTAAAATTTTGACGTAAACATTTCCGGTATTTAATTTGTTACTGCATATAGCCGTCATTTAAAATAAGCAGCTAATAGCTTACTATGCAAAGTAACAAGGTTTTTGAACTAGAAGATTGTCAGTTTAACAAAAAATGAAATCACTGTAATTCTTGTCCAATTTTTATCTCATTCCTGTTATATGTTGTATTAAGAAATGGCTTTAATGCGACACGACTTTTAAAAGATAGGATGCACACACGATTGTATAAGAGATCTTACATACGTCTTAATTTTCGTTTAGGAGATTAATTTGGAAACTACATCAGTATATTAAATTGTAGGAATGTTAGTTTTATTTTCTTACCTTTACTTACGTAATTTCTGGCTTTCATACCATCTGAAATTAACGTTCGAATGTGTCATGTAAATTCAAGCGTTAAGAAGGAGATCCGAGGTGAAATGTTTTTTTTTCTTGAGAGTACAATTTATAGAATCATGTGTAACCAAGTTATCCCCCCTTCTCATTTGTTTTATCTGTGAACATTTGAGATATCATTCTGCAAAATAATAACAATAAATGCAACATTTAAACTCCAGTTTTAATCTTTGCTTACACTTCACAATTTGTTTGGTTACAGATTCAGCTCAGTTCACTTACAATTTAAGGGTCACATTGAGGCACCATGACTGCACCATTACATGCCAGGTAAGGAACAGGACCAATGTAGTTTGCAGCATAAAATTTACAATAAACGTTTCCAGGAGTGAAACATCCACTCACAATTCAACTTTACCTACTAAAGTTTTGACTGTATCACCTCCTGTGAATGAAACAGCTTTCACTACCCCTTCATCAGAGAATATTACTCTTGCACCGGCTTATACCACAACGAAAGTTGACGACGAGGACTTAGCCACAGACAAACCTGCCTCGTTCCCTGTGATAATAGGTGTGTGCATCCTTGTTTTCATTGTCGTTGTAGTGACATTTGTGGTAAGCTTCTGCATCTTCTCATTAAGTTCGAAGTCTAGATCTCAGCCCACCCAAAATGTAAATGTAGTCAACCCACCCATTGATGCTGATATTCCTATCGGCACGGCATATGCAATTGTCAATAAATCTTCAAACTGGCTCGTGAAAGGGAAAGATCACCCAATAGAGTCAGAATTTCTAAATACCGATGGATTTTATTCTGCAATTGATGATGCTGGGAAGGGGGACTCTTCAACTCGCCAGCCTTATTATATGAAAGCAGAAACTTCAGTCACAAGTGATCACTATGCTGAAGTTAATAAATCTGACACTAAAATCAAGACAATGGAAAATGAACAAGAAACTCACTGTACCTTGTATACCGGAGTAAACAGAGGGGGAAATTAGCCAAGACAGAAAGTGTTTCCAACGTTCACATAATCACGTGTTGGAAGAATCTAAGAGATCCGAGAAAGATACTGAAGGCAATGTTGCTCCTTATCAAGTTCTGTATGAAATTGTAGATACTGATACGTAGAAACAGGTTCGAAGATAATAGGGAGGTAAGGGGTCTGCGTGCCCTTTGAAAAAATAGCCCTTCAAAAACCGCTGAGATTACTTTTGCCTTAATAAATTTTGATACATCTTAAATTGGAAAAATACTTTGCTACGCTCCCCCTTCCACGAATTAGTCTCGTTTCGCCGTCAGTGCCTTGTCCTGCTACGGGCCTACGTAGAAGACATGATGTCAAAGTAATTACTGATAATGAAACTATTCCAGTTTGAAACGCCATTGTAAGATAATAGGAAAAAACCTACGCTATAACGGAGAGAATCACTACGGAACTGTCTTAATCAATTAATTGACGGCAAGATACGATTGGTAGAGGTGCGCTCTTACACTCAATGTGATTGAAACATTACGTGGCATTAATTTCACCTAAAATCAATACCCAAAAATCCAGCTGAGTAACTTGTTGAAGTATTCGAGGTATATGTTGAACTTTTGGCGTTGAGTTGGAATTTCATATAAATCCCACATGACTCCCAGCTGTAATTCTGCAAGCCACTTGGTTATATCCCTCTACTACTTTTTCTTGCGAGTTGCTGATCATAAGTTGAAAACAGTTGTTACTAGTTGCTCACTCACCGCGTTTAATCTCATCGTCACTTTCTCCTGTGAGACTGCCAGGTGACTGTTAGTCACACTTTTCTTGGGCAGGGTACCGAAAATTTAACAGCTTTATATGAGGACAGTATGCAAAGTGAAGTGCACGAATTAAATCTCTACCTCCTTAAATACAGTTTAAAGTGACACCGGTGATCAACTTACAATACTCTCAAGAATATTTTTTTAAAGCGAAAAATAAGTTTATGAACTGAATGAACATTGGAGAACTTATCCCACAGTCAGAACCATAATGTCATTAATTTCGTATCTTCTATTTCCCTTAACAACGAATATGTCACAGTATATGTCGTAAATTAGGTCATCTTGAGGACAGTTGGCAAACTGTAGTTTAGTGCAACCATTTCACTTGCCTACAAGTTTTAGACATGATAGAGAGAACTGGAACTGTCTAGGCTAGGATAAGGAAGGGTAAAGATTCCTCAATAGAAACCCACACTTCATAATTTTCCCTAACAAGAACCAAATATTTTCAAGTTCTTTCTTCAACAGAAACTCAAATTTTTCCACTCTACACTTGAACAGAATTCGTATGAGCTGACTTTGCAAAAGGGACACTGCTTACGACAACAGCTTTTCTTACTGATTCCCCACCATTACAGAGGATATAACCTTTAACAGATCAAATGATACTATTTATAGGAAAACATGACTCTGCCTCACTCATTGAATCACCATGCACTGATCCACTTTCTATTTACAAGATTCGACTTGATTTTCCCTTACTGTTTCGGTACTCTTAGAAATGTTTACCTAACGGAGGAAAACTTCAACAAGCAGCAATAAACGCTTGCATATCTTTCCTTCATGTACAAGACCATAAAGACAGCTTTCAAAATAAGGCCACACAATCTGACAAAACTCTCAATATTTCATAAATTATCATGTCTACAACATCCTTCTTCTCTAATTTTCTTTCAAATCGACGTAGAAGACTAGAACCGTTAGATTGCCTTAGCGCACTGATTTGCAAAGATGGCGTAATGTTTTAATTTTCCCAGGGCAGGGATTATCAGTAGGGGCAAGTATCAAACTTCTTCGGAGACACTTAATGGGTACGATGATGCTTGCAATCCTTATAATGACGACGAGTTCTCCTCCACTGTTTATTTGATTTTGCTCTCACGAAAGGTGAATACTTCAATGGAAATCCCAAGTGTTGAAATTTTCTTCCAGGAAATCACTTTATTTCATCATTTTTTTAAAAAAATTCTTAGATTCTTAATTTTGGTCCAATAAAAGCCCAACTTTTGCGGCGCTCTTCTCTCGCAGGGGTAAGCTTGTTGTCGCTATCCTTTTGCAACCCGTCGTCTTTTCGAGGATTTAGGTTGCACACACTCCCGTCTGGTAAATCCTGCGGCAACACTTAGAGGAGGCAGAAACATGTGATGAAATGTGATGATACAATCTGAAAAATGCCAGCAATGTCAAAAATGCAGCTATCGATATACTCTAAACTTTTACAGTTTTCTATCGTTTCATAGTTTCTTTCGGTAAGCTAAATAGTACACCCAGTCCCCTAATAACCATAAGACCTATTGGCAGCTACCCAGTTTTCTGTAATGTCTTGGAATATCCTTGTCAATTACACAGCCTGGATTATATCTTTAAAACCACTCACCTAAAGATTCAGATACTCTAAGTACTACTTCGGAAATATACTAATATATATACTAGTGCTAGTTTTTCTTTTTATTTTACGTGCTAGCAGCAGTGCCAGTAGTAACGAAGTGATAGTCACGAAGTCAAACCAGGGAGGTGTTATTAGCTAATAACACCTCCCTGGTCAAACGACACAATGATTGTCAGTCAACGCGCTCTCACGTAGTTCTGGAATGCAAAACATGTGATGAGATAGAATTGTCTAACGGTAAAAGTTTCTGGGGATTTGTCGGGCAAACCAGGGAGGTGTTATTAGCTGGAGATCCATCGAAAACTCTTTCTTTGAACCCTACTAGTTGACGACAATAATCTCTTTTGTGTGTTGTTCTTGATGATTCAATAGGCTTAAGAGCTGTTAGGAACTAAGTGCAAGTGAGGTACGTCGTCTGCTACATCTCGAAGAACAGATCGGGAAATTTTCCCCTTGCCTTCACATTGCCAGTCGCTTAATTTAAGATGTAAATTAATTTGAGGGTTTGGACGCGTTTGGACGCTTTTTACAACATACTTGTCTAGTTTCCTATAACTTGCTCAATATGGGTGTGCCTTTTAAGATCTGTAGAGATGTTTGTCCCATTAGGGACCTTTGCTCCAATTCTGGGGAAGCCCTGCTGTCAGCCCCTGCTACCACCCCCTGCTAACTAACATTCGTGTCTGGGGCCCCTCAAATCTTAAACCGGTCCTGCATTAACACTGAAAGATAACAATGTCAAAACACTTTATTTTCAAATTGTTAAAAATATTGAACATATTTGTCATTTAATTTGCGTTAGTTAGCCTCTTATGATAAAACAATGATCGCGTGGCTTTCAGGCAGTAAAAACACATAGTCATGTTACTCAAGATAACTAGTTGGAATTATAGTTCTTCAATTTAAGAAAAAAACATCAGCTTAGATGCTTTTTAAATGCCATAGTGGCTGAAGTGATTCATATATTGTTAAATTCTTTGTTTAGTTTGACAAAGACAATAAAATAACACATTATCATCAGTGCTTAACTTCTGCTCCTTTTCACAGTTGGTAGTTTGATCTTTTTCACCTAGTTCTCCGATACTTCCTAAAGTTAAAGCAGAAACCAACAGTAACAGCCCTCAAATGATCATTAACATCCATCAATATTATCTCTAGACACATTTTTTAAGAATCGTTCTTAAATTAAGTTGAACATCCTACGTCATGGATATTTTCAAAATATGATTGTATGAACAAACAAGCATTTTTCTGGAAATAAGAATTAGGACAGTAATACAGATAACCATTTCTGTGCCCTACACATTTGACTGATGAATTTGCATACTGGAAAATATTTAAACAGTAATAATTAAATCCGCATATTTTGTAACACCAAGCGTGCCTCATAACGAGCCTAACTTGCCCAAAAGAACAGATTTTCTGCCCGAATATGAGAAAATAGAGAATGAACGGAATAACAGTTACAATGAAATTTTTTTCTGTTGTGATAGTTACTTTACCGCTCAAAAGCTAATCAGTCCCCCACAACCAAATCTCCCATTTCCATAAATCCAAGCCCCTCAATATTTGTAACTATGTCTTTGCCCTGAATGCGGATCTTCTACTTCAACTTTGATTTTCCGCATCTCACGATTTTTCATAATGAGTTGACCTCAGCTTCTGGTATAAATTTTGAATCACTTTTATCTCAAGTGCTGGAATAAGCATTCTTTTTTAAACAACTTGACAATTCACTCATGACTTACCAGATCTTTAAAAGCTACCTTTGTGGAAGAAGTATTTAAGGATTAAAATCCTGTCACAATTTTTGACATTCAACCAAGCGGTTTTTCGACCATTGATATTTTACATTGATACACTCCTTACAACATATTTTGATTTGGAATGACAATTACATAAGTATGACTCTTCGACCAAGACTGTACAGGACGGACACCAATCAGGCTTTCATCATCCGATAAATGAAAGCTTAATGGCATCTTACCTGGTTGCATCTTGCGTGTTGCAAAGTTATATTTACTCTAGCGCCACCACTTACGTTATCCTGTAGTAGACAAATGGAAGACTGGAAATTCATGCTCAATTCACTTTCTTCCATTTATTTTGGACTGGCTTTTTTCAGTGGATAAGAACTCTTTACAATAACATTTTTGATTGTGCTTTAAAGGAGGGCTTTCTAGAAATATTTTAGGGTATATCTGTGTGTGAGGCAGGTATGATGAAGCACATAACTTTTCATTATTTGCACAGAAATGTGTAATGCTTTCGTTATTTCTAATGATCGAATCGAGGATACAACCACTTTAAAACGCATTATTAAAATTTTCAATTATCCAGACGATACGGTCATAATGATAAATGTCCCTCGGAGTTCTATTAATGGAGTAGGATCTGTCTTATACAAATTTTCTCAGCCTTCTGGAATAAAGGTGAATTTGGAAAAGTCTTATCTTTTCCCTGTTTTTTCCTCTTTTTGAACCATTGCGGTCATTTTAGTGGTCGACAATTTGCTACGCATTTGGTCATAAGGATCTCTTACTCCCAATTGTGAGCATGTGACTGGCAACTCATAAAAATAGAGGAATCTTGTGGACAAACTTGGCACACATGAAGCACTGCATTCTATGGTCCAGGAGCAATGCCGTGGTATGATACGTGATGGGTCAACAAGGGTCAAGTCCTCAGAATCTGTTGGCATTTTCTCAAATCAATAACCTCAAAAATAAATTAAACTTTACTTTTAAGGTTTCAGCCAAAAGAAAAGACAACAATGAATACCCTACGGTTTCTGATATTAATAAAGCTAGGTAGGTGCTAAGTCTTTTGTTCTTGTTTGCACCTGCACTTTTTTATCTAGGCTAGGTCCTTGGCTAACTGTACCTGTACATAGCCTAGGCCATATCCCATTTATTTTGACTTCTTATACCACATTAGCAACGATCCCTACTATACATTCCTCTCCCATGCAAGCAAAATCCATTTAAGTTCAAAACAAGAAGTCTCCTACGCGTACTATGCAAATGTTGCAAGGATGTGATTGCTTCCAAAGTTCCATGAAACATTATAGGCCTATATCGGTACAGGCTAGATCGCTCAGACCATACATAATACACGTTTGGGAAGTAAATCAGGTAGCTGCAAGTAAATCACAAGAAAGAAAGCAACAAAATTATGCAAGTAAAGCTTATAAAATAATGCGGACGGTTCTTGTATAATATATTTATAAGTCCTTTGACGATAGATAATAAGCAGACTGGACCATCTAGTTTCTTTTCATCACTTGCAAGTTGCATTCAAGAAGCAGAAACCATACAGAAGCTAGCTAACCGATCGGACGATTACGTCGCGTTAAAAGCACGAAAGTTCGGTCTAAATACACTTCGTTTTGAAATTGTAATGTATGGAAGCACCTGGTTAGCTATGTAGGCCCTACTGCAATGGAAACTTCGATCTGATTGGAGATAAATTCAAGGGCAGTTTGTGCGCAGTAGGATAAAATCATGTAGTCTCGGAGCGGGAAAAACGGACAGTGACAAAAGTAGCCGATTTCCTTTATTTTATTTTATTTTATTTATTTTTTTTTATTTAAACATTCAAAAGGGTAAACTCGGTTGGCTGAAAAAGCTAATCTCCCCCGAACCCCTTTCCTTAAATAAACCAGAAACTCCAAAGGCGTAGTGATTCATTACTGAAAGGGGGTGCTTTGTTACACTGAGCTCCATCCCTCAAATTTATACTATATCATGTTTTACGATGTTTTCACAATTTAACCTCTGCTGATTTCACACGACTTTTGAACCCCCAAAAATTTGAATGACTAAAAAGAACAAAAAATACGCTTCTTGGAAAGGGATTTGAACCCATAACTGCTAACACCTATTTTATTTCAAAGCAAAATGAATTAGAGCGGGCCGTAAAATTCTTCTATCCAACAGTAAGAAATCACCCCGCGTAGATCAACCCAGCTTCAGCAAGCTCCTACAAGATGACATAAACAATATTTTCAAAGTACAATGTTAAGGCCCGTCTACACCATCACACATTTGTCCATGAACATCGTACTACAAATGTTTGAACACTTGATGGGAAAATGAATCATGCGGTTAAAAGATTGAACACCTTCATACATGTTAAACGTTTTGAAAATTTGTTGGAAAAGCATTCCCCACGATCATATGTATGTCCATTAACATGGTCATACAACTGTGTAATGATGTTTGTAACCAATTGAAATCTATGATCGTATACACGGAGCATTGCGCACTGACATTCATGCCCATGGTTTAATAACCTACTACGACTATACAAGCCCTTTTTCCTTTAAATTGACGTAAAAGTTTAGTCTTTAGATCATTAATAGTAAAAAAGTTTTATTAAAAAGTTTAAATTGTTTTAGCTGAAACTGTTTCATTGGAGCAGGCAGTCATGTCCCTCCATCGGAAAATCCTGCCCCTCCCTCCGTTGGGAAAGTTTTCCAGTCTGATGGCGCAACTTTCATAGGTACGATGAAGTAGCTATCCCGTCTAAATGCCCCGATGCGATTTGCCTTAACTTAATTTTCAAAGCTCCCTCGATGAAATCCAATCTTTTGCAATTTTCTCCAATAAAACTCACATTTTTAGAGCTTTTGGGATGAAAAGAATTTTTTCGTGGCCATCTACTTTCATCACGTCGTTGTGGTTCTTCCAGGGGAAGCAGAATCATGTGAAAAGCAAGGACTCGACCGGCCAACTACATTAAAAGTATATGTGGATGGAGGTCACCATTTTGAGTAATGTATACAAATAAAGACACTCTTACACAGTTAATTGCACCATTCTCTTCGTAACAATTTCAAAATATCCCAAAGTGTCAGGAACTTGTCTTTCCCCTCCCGTTGCCCTGCCTCCACTCGTAGGGATTTTTATCGTGTAATGGAAAAACGTTTCCAATTATTTTACAATCAATTTAGGCATTTCTAACTTGTTTTTTCGGTGCGTGCACATATACGGAAGTTTGGCCCATTTTTATGCAGCAAAGTCGCTGTTTCCTTCTTAACCCTGGAAACGTAAAATGTACAAAAGAGCAGTTCTACTAACCATCAAGATACGCGATGTATTATTGTCTGTCTCCATGGAGCGTTGCCCGTGCTGAAAATTCCGAACTTGGCTGGAAACTTGCTCTAAAATTTCCCCAAAGTTAGAGTATAGGTTTATGAACCAGTAATCGTTCTGCAAATGCAGTATATTCCTTAAAATATTTACAAAAATAACTAAAGATCGTCCCTGTATTCAACACAAATATTTAAATATGCTCTCACAATAAGACTGACTTGAAGTCTAGAGATATATCTATGGGACGGTTACCATGGTGCTTTCATAAAACGCAGATTTACGTGCGCGTTGATGTCATATGCGCTTATTACTGGAAAGCAGTCGAATATCGCGGTCGTGCTCTCCGTGCAAGGTGCGTACCAATGATCAACAAAATATGTATATTGTGGGTTTATATGTCTCTCGAAAGTAACAGTGACGTATTGTAATTAATTGTCATTTATAAGCGGTAGTGCTTGTTTTTGTACGCATATCTTCGAATAGAACTATGGCAAGTGAAATACGCATTTTGGGCTAGATAACTTGGGTTACATTCAACTTCAGGCTATTTTTATAACCATGAAGGAGTAGGAGATTGATATCTGAGCTTGTAACGCCTTTGTTTCTGACCAGAGATATCCTAAGCTTAGGAGTTTTATCTGACAGGTGACTGTATTCAACTTGGACAACTATTTTAACATCATATATGTATTATACTGTTCATCCTAGTCGATAAATATTCTTTGTGTTGAATGCTAAAGTACGCCCTCTGCCCTTAAGGAAACTGTAATTCACTAGGCACTCTAGCTACAGGTTTAAAACATCACTGACTTACTTCACTTTGACAAATGGTTAGACGACATGAATCGTTATACTTCTCTGCTTCCTTGAAGTTTCGAATAGAATGCACTCTATACTTGAATAGCACCTGGTTTTGATTTCTTTTTGTGAATCTTGACACTTTTAAGATTTGAATTTGCACTTCTGCTTGTTTATATCGTGCACCCTACGTGAAATAAAAGGTAATGGCCACTTTCACCCATGCAACGCGTTTGGCAGTCATTGCCCATTTTTGTGTGCTTGGTAGCTACTCTTGTTCTACAGGTTTTAATGGAACTGTACAAGGAATTCTTGGTAAAAATGCTAGTCTAAGCTGCATGTCAACAACATGTAGATCGATGCGCTGGAGAAACGACAGCCTGGGAGAAATGTCTCCTTTTCTCGAACCCTCTTCCACTCAAAATAGTTATGAAGAAAGTAATGAATTACATATACTTAAAATGAGTGCTTACGACGTTGGTTCCTACAGTTGTTGGTGTAAAAGAAACGATGATGCTGCTTACTATATCTGTTCTGACTCTCTCGAACCGATCTGTCAAGCCAAGGTGGTTGTAAACAATGCAAGAAAAGTAAGTATCTTACCAATTGTAACTTTAAATATTTCAGTATGAGCAGGGAGTTGCTATTTGACACTCCCTGGTATGAGTTCTAAACGTTTTTGCCTGAGTTGCCAAAACCTGATTTTGGAAAGAAAAGCTCTGATTGCTTCATGATACTGTTAGATGAAAATGCATGCTTGAGAATATATATATATATATATATATATATATATATATATATATATATATATATATATATATATATATATATATATATAAAGAATTGCATTAAACTATCAATACCATGAGTCCATATTATAAAAATATCGTCAATAAAACGAGAGTTGGAAAGGGGTTTCTGAGGGAAGGCATATAGAACATCTTGTTCCAAATAATGCATTAAAATGTTAGCATATGATGGCGCCATTCTTGTCCCCATGGCCGTGCCTTTTATTTGAAGGTCATTTTTGGAGTTGAAAGTGAAATTATTATGTCTCAAGATAAAGCGGATAAGCTCTGCGATATCACTGTAGGAGGGGTTGTTGTGAGCATTAAGTAAATTGTGGCAACAGGTAATTCCTTCATCATGGGGGATATTTGTATAAAGAGCCGATACATCCATGGTTACAAGAGGGGCACCATCAGGCAGGGGGCTAGGAATTTCACTTAATCTGTTTAAAAAATTGGTACTATCTTGAATGAAACTAGGCAAAGTGGGTAGAAGAGGTTGCAAATGTGAATCGACATAGGCAGAGACAAATTCTGTCAGAGTGCCAATACCAGAAACGATGGGCCTGCCTAGGGTTAGGATATTGTCTCTGCGAACAATGCCGAATACCTCCTCTTCAGTAAGCTCATTGCCCCTTTGTGGTTGTAGCCTGGTGACAATTCCATTTAACTTGTGGATCTTTGGGAGTGTATAAAAAGTAGCGGGTTTTGGAGAAGCTGGAATAAGTTTTGCAACCTCTTCCATGACCCCGGGGGAAAAATTGTGAACAAGAGAGACGAGTTCTTTCCGATAATCTAAGGTGGGGTCAGAGTCCAATGGTCTGTAAAACTGGTCGTCCAAGAGCTGCTGTTCTGCCCCAGCTATATATTTGGTGGTATTCGATTCACATTTGCAACCTCTTCTACCCACTTTGATTTTGTTAACAAATTTCATAATTCTATTAAGTTCACCATGAATTATTCATCGAAACAAATTTGCTTTCTGGATATATTAGTGATGATTAAGGAAGGAAGGATTGACACCACCGTCTATTCCAAACCCACAGACAAGCACACTTACTTGCATTTCAATAGTTTTCACCCCTGCCACAGCAAACAGTCCATAGTCTTTAGTCAGTTTATCAGATACAAACGTCTGTGTTCACGCCCTAGTCACTTCGCAGAAAAAGCCACTGAACTGTTTGATTTTTTTCTCAAACGGGGATACCCATTCAAGCTCCTTAGCCGCCAATTTGATAGGGTCCTTTCCATTCCTAGGTCCCAATTACTTTCCTACCGCACCAGGTCCGTTTCTGATCGTATTCCCTTTGTAGTCACCTACCATCCTAATCTTCGTCCACTCCTTAGACATGTCAAGAAATCCTGGAACATTTTAAAGTCTGACCCCACGATTGCCGATCTTTTTATTACTTCACCAGTAGTTGCTTATAGGCAGCCACGTAATATCAAGTCGCTTTTGGTTAGCACTTCCCTAAGCCCCATAGGTATGCCCCCCTCAGGAAATGAGAAATGTAATGAACCTAGATGCCTTGTATGTCAACACATTGATACTGCACCTAACATAATTCATAATGCCACTGGCACGGTACTGAAACCTGGAAAATTCAACTGCGACTCAGATAATGTTGTTTACATGCTTTATTGTACTCTATGTCCCCTCGCTACTTACACTGGAGAAACTAGCACAAGTTTTAGACTCCGCTTCAATAACCATAAGCACAGCATACGTAGAAACAGCACTGGCTTTTCCG
The DNA here is from genome assembly GCA_029531755.1 of Holothuria leucospilota. Classification (NCBI taxonomy): domain Eukaryota; kingdom Metazoa; phylum Echinodermata; class Holothuroidea; order Aspidochirotida; family Holothuriidae; genus Holothuria; species Holothuria leucospilota. Next base: position 3,487,859 of record CM055972.1, read on the forward strand.
TAGCAGAACACTTCAATCTCCCCAATCACAGCTTATCCCACCTAAAATGTAGCATTTTGTTTGGCCACTTTAGAACAGCCCAAGAGAGAAGCAAGCGCGAAATAAAGACAATCCTCCAACTCAAAACACACACTACTGGTCTAAACAGAGATCTTTCTTTTATGAGCACTCATGCACGAATTGCCCCTGATGTATATAACCTTTAAGTTTTTCCCGTTACTTTGTATTCACAACTGAAGAAGAGCTTTTGACTGCTCGAAATATTTTGTGTTTTCGTTTGTAATATATCAGTTGGCATGTATGCATCTGTTTTTTCCGGAGTTTTCTTTCTATATATATATATATATATATATATATATATATATATATATATATATATATATATATATATATATATATATATACCTCCAAATCCAGCCAAATGTTAACCATTCATGTTTTTCTGCAGATCAGTCCAAATGTTAACATTTTATGATCAGTATTTTAATCAGCAGTGATAATGAAATTTTAAAAAAATTTGACGAAATAGTAAGATTGATGAATGAAGTATATCCACACCGAATTTCGTACATTAATACGGCATATCTGTACAGTTATAAGCGTTCAAAGGATGGAAATATACTTCAGAAGGCTTATATACACGCCAAAAATTCGCAATATTTGCTTCAAAATATCTCCATGCTGACTAAAAATTTCTGATCAAGTTTTGGCATAATAAAAGGGAATAGATGGTAACTAATAAATTTAAGCCAAATGTTTACCACAATTACCCGTAGATCTCATGTAACGTACACACAAACTAATATTAACCTTTGAAAGGTTAACTTATTGCAAGGGTTAACATGTTGCTGAAAAATATCTACGCCAGGTTAACGGATGGACCGATCTGAAGATACATATATATATATATATATATATATATTTATATATATATGTATATATATATATCTTTATATATATATATATATTTCTCTAATTCGGCACTGAGGGGAAAAGTTGTTGTTGAAAAGTCGACCTTAAGGGGAAAAAATTTTTCGGGTGAAATATAAGTTTCGCCTTAACGTTTCCACACACTTTTTCTATAGGAATACGTAAACTTACAAGAGCGCCCTCTTAGATTTACAAACTAGATGCCATTACTTCAAAGTTGTCAATTTTACGGACACCTAGCTGTTAACACGAACGGATGGCTGGCCATTGAAATAACGTTAATTTATATGTTTAGACGTTAGGGCGAATTTATTTTTTATGTATTTTATTATCTTTTTTTCGCCCTATGTACAAGCAGATATAAGAATTTCCCCTTAAGGTGGGAATTAGCGTTATATATATATATATATTATATATATATATATATATATATATATATATATATATATATATATATATATTTCTCTAATTCGGCACTTAGGGGGAAAGTTGTTGTTGAAAAGTCGACCTTAAGGGGAAAAAAATTTTCGGGTGAAATATAAGTTTCGCCTTAACGTTTCCACACACTTTTTCTATAGGAATACGCAAACGTACAAGGGCGCCCTCTTAGATTTACAAACTAGATGCCATTACTTCAAAGTTGTCAAATTTACGGACACCTAGCTGTTAACACGAACGGATGACTGGCCATTGAAATAACGTTAATTTATATGTTTAGACGTTAAAGCGAATTTATTTTTTATGTATTTTATTATCTTTTTTTTTCGCCCTATGTACAAGCAGATATAAGAATTTCCCCTTAAGGTGGGAATTAGCGTTATATATATATATATATATATATATATATATATATTTATTTTTTTCGCCCTATGTACAAGCAGATATAAGAATTTCCCCTTAAGGTGGGAATTAGCGTTATATATATATATATATATATATATATATATATATATATATATATATATATATATATATATATATATATATATATATATAACGCTAATTCCCACCTTAAGGGGAAATTGTTATATCTGCTTGTACATAGGGCGAAAAAAAGATAATAAAATACATAAGAAATAAATTCGCCCTAACGTCTAAACATATAAATTAACGTTATTTCAATGGCCAGCCATCCGTTCGTGTTATCAGCTAGGTGTCCGTAAATTTGACAACTTTGAAGTAATGGCATCTAGTTTGTAAATCTAAGAGGGCGTCCTTGAAAGTTTACGTATTCCTATAGAAAAAGTGTGTGGAAACGTTAAGGCGAAACTTATATTTCACCCGAAAATTTTTTTCCCCTTAAGGTCGACTTTTCAACAACAACTTTCCCCCTAAGTGCCGAATTAGAGAAATATATATATATATATATATATATATATATATATATATATATATATATATCTATATATATATATATATATATATATAACAATAAAACACATTCCATAGATGACATAATAAGAGCATAGATACGATTAAAACAGCGTATATTTCGGACATTCCTGTGTCGTTCCTCAGCGCAAAATGGAAAAGAATAAATTACAACATTTTTCATCCTTAACGGAAAAACAAGTACAAACAAAAACAAATGATAGACAGGCAGGTTAAGTTGACCTTGGCAGTTTGGGAAGGGTTATTAAGTACAAAAGGGAAGTCAATTAAGATGCCAGGCCCTTGTTCAGGCCCCTAATAAGTGTTGACAGACAAAGGAAACAGTACCAATTGTGCAACTTTAATCCAGGCTAAATCTGAAATGAAAGGAGCTGACACTGCCCTTCCAGCCCACACAATACTTTATGCTGAAGTGAGGTTCTCACGAAACAAGCTTGTAGATAGGGCATTTTAACTTTTAACTTGACTTTCAGCATTTTATAGTGCATCTGCTCCTACTTTGTTGAGCACTCTGCCATCTGCATGCTTCCAAATCCTCAAGTTTCTATATATATATATATATATATATATATATATATATATATATATATATATATATATATATATATATAGGTCGATAAAGGTTGTAAAAGGTGCTTAAAGTTTGCGGAAAATCCCACGACGTTTCGAGTATAGACTCTTCATCAGGTGGCAAAGAAATGCAACTGAATAACAAAGAAGTAGAAATAGAGAAGAAACACATTGAAGAAAGGCACGAACAAACCGGTCGCACAGAACGAACACGGTGTAAAAACCGAAAGAAGGCTGAAAAACTGGTAAAAAGTAATGAAAAGGGGAACAGGTTAAAAAAGGTCCATTCTAATGTTAAGACCGTATGGGGAGAGGGTCCCGAGTTTCATGATAAGCTGGTTTTCGGCGGTCTGACGATCACGGTCAGAACCTCTGCACATTAAGGCTGCAGTAACGGCCAAGTCTTTAATTGAGCACGGTGATGGGGGGTTGAAATGAGTGGCGACCGGATAACCTTGAAGGTTTTGTTTGATGGACCTGAGGTGTTCAGTGATTCGGTCAGCCAGGCGGCGTTTGGTCTCTCCCACATACAGGCAATTGCAACGTCCACAAACTAAAATGTAAACCAAGTTTGTGGAAGTGCAGGTGAAGTGTTGGTTCACACTAAATCTATTGCCGTTAGAACCCAAAATATTGATAAGTGTGTTCTTGCCAACCACTGGGCATGTGTTGCACCTACTACGACCACAGGGAAATGTACCTGGGGTGTTGTCAGTTGGTTGTTGTGGGTGGGAAGCCCGAACTAAGTGCTTGGAAATGTTCTTTTCAACTCTGAAGGCCGTAATGGGGAGTTCAGGGAAAAGGTCACGGGTTGAAGGGTCTTTTCGAAGAAACACCTCAGGTCCATCAAACAAAACCTTCAAGGTTATCCGGTCGCCACTCATTTCAACCCCCCATCACCGTGCTCAATTAAAGACTTGGCCGTTACTGCAGCCTTAATGTGCAGAGGTTCTGACCGTGATCGTCAGACCGCCAAAAACCGGCCTATCATGAAACTCGGGACCCTCTCCCCACAAGGTCTTAACATTAGAATGGACCTTTTTTAACCTGTTCCCCTTTTCATTACTTTTTACCAGTTTTTTCAGCCTTCTTTTGGTTTTTTACACCGTGTTCGTTCTGTGCGACCGGTTTGTTCGTGCCTTTCTTCAATGTGTTTCTTCTCTATTTCTACTTCTTTGTTATTCAGTTGCATTTCTTTGCCACCTGATGAAGAGTCTATACTCGAAACGTCGTGGAATTTTCCGCAAACTTTAAGCACTTTTTACAACCTTTATCGACCTATACTACTCTAGTGCTCCGCAGTATTTCGACCTTAATATATATATATATATATATATATATATATATATATATATATATATATATATATATATATATATATATATATATATATATATAGAAGGTCGAAATGCCGAGGAACACTATAGAAATATGAAGGTCGATAAAGGTGGTAATAAGTGCTAGTTTTCCCGCCGTGTTCATTTTTTACAAGTGGTTTGTAGGTGCCTTCTTTTAACGTGTATTTTCTCTACTTTTGTTCAGTGACATTTTTGCTTGCTTGTGGTTCTCTTTTTTCTTTCTTTCTGCCTATGCTAGGCCTATAGCCTTTTAGTCTTTTAGCCTTGGATGGTTTACATTCCTTTCTATTCTGTGTCTAGCGTTGTTTTAATTTTTAATTCTTGCGTTGTACATTCCTTCCTCGTGTATTGAGTCTGTTCTCTTGTGTCTATCCTATCATTTTATTAGTACGTTCCTGACGAAGGCAGCTTGCTGCCGAAATATAGAGCCAGTACTACACCTGACTTGTTTTTCTTATATATATATATATATATATATATATATATATATATATATATATATATATATATATATACTAAGAAGGTGTACCCGACACTGGCTGAAAAAAAGTGCTCAACACATTGCAAATAACTTGCACATTGCAAATAACTTTATTTGCGCAGAACAACGAAAGCGTACCGAACTTGTTTGGATACTGAAGCTTAAATCACACATCACCGGACTTAACCCTTGGTCTTCTAACTCAGTACACGTTCCAGGAAACAATTTAATCCCTTCCTTTTTTTGTTATTACGTGCAGCTTCTTGTGCAATTATTGTACTCATTTTGCCTTAAAATCTCGCTGACGAAGGTCCCAGGGGGACCGAAAATTTGGAAATACATTTTGTAACTTTTATACTCCTAAAATCAACCAGTTATGCTCATTATTGCATTCCTTTCTTTATTTTATATATATATATATATATATAAATATAAAAGAAAAACAAGTTAGGTGTAGTACTGGCTCTATATTTCGGCAGCAAGCTGCCTTCGTCAGGAACGTACTAATAAAATGATAGGATAGACACAAGAGAACAGACTCAATACACAAGGAAGGAATGTACAACGCAAGAATTAAAAGTTAAAACAACGCTAGACACAGAATAGAAAGGAATGTAAACCATCTAAGGCTAAAAGACTAAAAGGCTATAGGCCTAGCATAGGCAGAAAGAAAGAAAAAAGAGAACCACAAGCAAGCAAACCGGAAAACCAAACCCATCAAGATGACAAAAAAAAAATTACAGCATCCTACACCTTTTATTTTGACTAAAAAAAGACCATCATCTTGGTTTAACCTATCCGGAGCAATGGTACCCAGATTCCAAATCCATTTTCTCTCCTTTCTATTTAGTAGTTGATGAAGTTGTTGCCTACTAGAATTAGCTACATGCAAAGTGTCGACAATCTGCACATAGAAATAATCCAAATTATGATGAAGTAAGTGATCATATAAGAGTTTATTATCCATTTTAGTAAGTTTACCATAAAGGCGGAAATCACTTTTATGGCCATTCATACGGGATCTAAAGTTATTACTTTGACCTACATATTGCACATTGCATATTGGACATTGAATAACGTAAACAATCCATTCTGAGTCACAAGAAGTATCACGGCTGTAACATTTAAAAGTCTTATTATTAGCAGTACTAGTAATTAAATCAGAACAAATAAGAGAAGCACAAAGCTTACAACGTTTTTTCCCACAAATTCAGGGTGAATTAGAAGCCCGGTCGTGACTACCGGAGGGGTGTCGCAGATTCGCCCGACACAGTATTCTGCCCAAAATAGGAGGCTGGCTAAAACTAATCGCAGGCAATTTAGGGACAGCGGTTTTCATAATGTCAGACTGGTGCAATAACGGCATATACCATTTTAATATACCTCTAATGCCAGGCAGGCTAGGATGGTACTTCACTTTAAAATACACAGGGCGAGTGGAATTTCTTTCAGGCATAGGCGTGGGATTGGTAAAATTAGTAATTGCCCGTTCGATCTGGGCATTAACCTTTTTTTAATTATAACCCCGTTTAACCAAGCTGTCCGTAAGCTCACTGCACCGTACTCTGGCCGTTTCTAGATTGGAGCATATCCTAAGTATACGAAGGGCTTGGCTATAGGGTATGCTACGTTTCGTATGGTTTGGGTGACAACTGGTAGCCAGTAAGTATTGATGAGTATCAGTCGGCTTGACATAAAGATCGGTAGTAATGATACCCCTACTGTCCACAGTGATGGAGACATCCAGAAAATTAACGCAATCATGAGCATAATCCCATGTAAATTGGATAATTGGATTGAGGGAATTAATATAAGACAAAAATTCTTTAAGCTTGGCTTCACCATGAGTCCAGATAACAAAAATATCGTCGATATATCGAAGCCAAACATAAGGTTGGTTACAAGTACCAGACAGTAAAGCACGTTCAAAAACCGACATAAAGATGTTAGCATATGCCGGGGCCATCTTAGTTCCTATTGCTGTCCCAGACATTTGCAAAAAATACTCTAAATTAAATTCAAAAGTGTTCTTTTTAAGCACCAGATCGGTCATACTAAGGATGCCACTAACCACCTTGGTCGGAAGGTGGCATTCATGGAGAAAATCACCAAGAGCCTGAAGACCATCAGTATGAGGAATACTAGGGTATAACGCTACAACGTCAATCGTTACAAGTAAAGCCCCGGGTGGGATGACATTAATGTCACGAATTCTACGAATAAAGTCGTCGGTGTCCTTAATGAAGGAAGGAATAGTAGGTAAATAAGGTTGAAGGAAATAATCTGCAATCTCCGATAATCCTTCCGTTGCAGAGCCGCAAGCAGAGATGACAGGTCTCCCCGGTACACCCTTCTTGTGTACCTTGGGAAGGAGATAAAAACGGGCGGGCCTAGTGTTCACACGGATGGCGTACTGGTGCATGTCATCAGAGATGACATCATCATTGTGGAGCTGGTCAGCAAGCTGTCGAATGTCTCGTTCAATGTCACTGATAACAGTAGCTTGAGGTCTCTGGTACACAGAAGTATCATTGAGAAGACGGTACCCCTCTTGGATGTAACGTTGGCGATCCATTACTACAACGGCAGACCCTTTGTCTGCCTGACTGATTACAACATTAAAATTAGAACTCAAGTCTCTCAGGGCACAGCGTTCCTCCGACGACAAGTTTCCAAAAGTTCTATATACAGGTGCCCTCATAATCTCACTAGTAACTACCGAGATAAAGGAATCAAGATATTTATCACGATTGGCAGGTGGAGTCCATGACGATTTAGCACGGAATTTGATCAATTTAGGATCAAAATCTGAATTATCAATGCTCTTACTATCATGGAAAAATTTAGTAAGTCTCAAACTACGCTCAAAGTTAGCAATACTCTCTCTAAGGGATAAACGGTCAACACTAGAAGGCAGAGGAGAAAAATTAAGACCCTTCGATAACACACATAGTTGCGCCTTTGTCAATGAGCAATCACTAAGATTTATCACTTAGGCAAATTCATCCTGACGTAACTGAATGGATTCCATAAATTTATGTAAGAACCCCGGTGGTACAGTAAAATCGCGATCCGTGTTCGTAAGATTAGAAACGCTATCCGACGACACCGACGAAATGTCGCTAACAACCTTAATCTTGCTAGTTGGCATATTCACGTCACCAACGTCATTGTCAATAAAACCGTCCGTTGGCACAATATTAGTGGTGAGGCTAATGTCAGTGTTAACAGAGCCGGCGATATGGTCATGACTAATGGTACCACAAGTTGACACGATGCCTGTGTTAGCGACGTCATCAGTCGGTAAAGAAGTAACAGTAGGGACAAAAGAATCAGTAGAAGGCGTATGGTGAGTCGCCAAAACACCCAAAGGCTCTGGTAAGTCAATAGGAAGGTTAGAGTCTTTCTTTGTCAGGGAGCGAGTTACCATACGATCCGACGAAGAGTGTTCAAATACCTGAGAAGGTGGGACACTATGGTCTTCCAGGATGGGCGAATCCCACCAATCATGGTTATCAGATGAGGGGCGAGTAAGCGACTTAATCCATGGAAACTGTTTAAATTTTACTGTTATATATATATATATATATATATATATATATATATATATATATATATATCTTCAGATCGGTCCATCCGTTAACCTGGCGTAGATATTTTTCAGCAACATGTTAACCCTTGCAATAAGTTAACCTTTCAGTGGTTAACATTAGTTTGTGTGTACGTTACATGAGATCTACGGGTAATTGTGGTAAACATTTGGCTTAAATTTATTAATTACCATGATGGTAATTAATGTCTATTCCCTTTTATTATGCCAAAACTTGATCCGAAATTTTTATTCACCATGGAGATATTTTGAAGCAAATATTGCGAATTTTTGGCGTGTATATAAGCCTTCTGAAGTATATTTCCATCCTTTGAGCGCTCATAACTTTTCAGATATGCCGTACTAATGTACGAAAATTGGTGTGGATATTCTTCATTCTTCAATCTTACCATTTCGTCACTTTTTTTTTTAAATTTTATTATCACTGCTGATTAAAATAATGATACGAAAAATGTTAACATTTGGGCTGATCTGTAGAAAAACATGAATTGTTAACATTTGGCTGGATTGGGAGGTATATATATATATATATATATATATATATATATATATATATAGGGTCAAAGTACTGCGTAGCACTTATGAAGTAGGTAGGTAAAAAAGAAGTAGTAAATAGTGCTAAAAGTTTGTGAAAAATTCCACGACGTTTCAGGTTTAAACCCTTCATCAGGTGGCAAAAATGCTGATCGTTGACACGGCCAAACGTACAATTTAAAAAATACACAATAAAATTGGGCACGGTAAAACCGGCTGGGAAAACAGACAGTGTTAAGTGGTTACTACAAGTCAAAACAATGCAGGAATTTCTGCGTTATAACAGTTCAGGTCTAACGTTCAGACCATGTGGGGACAGGGTTCCAAGTTTCATGATTAGGCGGTTTTCGGCAGCTAGGCGGTCATGATCGGAACCTCGACACGAGATGGCCGCCGAAACCATCAAGTCACGGATCGAGCATGTTGACGGGGGATTGAAGTGTGTGGCTACAGGGAACCCTGGGAGGTTCTGTTTGATTGACCTCAGGTGCTCAGTGACTCGGTCATCAAGACGACGTTTTGTTTCTCCCACGTACAGTATATTACAGCGTTTACATACGAGAACGTAAACAACATTGGCTGAAGTACAGGTAAAATGCTGATGAACGTTAAACCGGTTGTTGTTCGGACCGACAATGGAGAGGTTTTTGTCATAACTGACCACCGGGCAAGTATTGCATCTCCCACGGTTGCAAGGAAAAGTTCCTGGGGTGTTAGGCACTGCTGCTTGAGGTTGAGAGGCACGGACCAAGTGCTTAGATATGTTCTTTCCAACTCTGAATCCTGTGATGGGGGGGGGGGGGGGTTCAGGGAAATGGTCACGGGTGGATGGGTCATGACGGAGGGTCTCTACATTCCTGTAAATGGCACGTACAATGGGAGTTACAGATGGGTGAAAGGATAGGACCAACGGGATACGTCTGGTGGGTGAATGCGCAGTTTTGGGGGCAAGGGCAGAGGCTCTATCAATTCCTTGTATGCGTTTCAGGGCATTATATATATATATATATATATATAACGTCATTTGTCAGGGGGGTAAACAGTTTTTATTTTTTAATGAACAATTTACCGACCAGGTTCATGCACCTGACGTTCTGAGATGGCGAATGAAAGTTATCTTTAGATTTGGCCCGTAGCTACAGTAATTTATTACGTATAGAGGAGGATTCCATTTGAATGACGCAACAGTTCGGAGAGCGCTGCGGGAAAGCAGCGAACTCTCCTTGCGATGTGAATCATATTGCCCTCTGAAAATGGCATTGAATTCCTTTCAAACAGACCTCGAATTTGGAACTTAACTATTATTTCTTTGTAATTGCATCAATTTGGCACCAATGACCGGTGAATTTGATGGCACATTTGGATTTTTGGTGGGAGAGGTGAATACGTGACAGTATAGGATTTAAATTGAATTAATATTATTACTCTAGCTGCCGAAAAGGAATTGGTAATGGATATTCTACCCAGGCAAAACCGTAGCGGGTTTTTGCCGGCAGATGAGCCACAGCTTGTGGTTCGAGCGGATTGATTGTGGTGAGAGTTGCACAGGGCCATGGAAAAAAATCTAGCTCAAGCTGACGTGTAATAATCACTGGTCTCTATGTATGACATATAGATCATGTATGTTATACATACAGATCAGTGGTAATAACAAGCTAACAATACACAATGGATGTTAGCGAAACGGGCCGAACAATAGCATTTTGTAAGTCATTGCAGATAATTATTGGTTTATTTTATTTCACATTTTTCAAAAGATATCAGTTTGATAACCAAACATTTTTAAAACGGAGCATACTATTTTGTAATGTTCTTGAAAATCTGGGGGATGTTTGTGAGGTCTGTGTTGAAAAGGGGATATATCCCCCCCCCCCACATTCTCCCCGGGATTTCCGCCTGTAGAGCAGAATGTTCATGTTCATATCAAAATGAAAACAAAAGAAATGAAATGAAAGAAAATTCAAATTGACAAAACTTTGTGCCCAAAGGTGTCTATAGCTTGTTTGTAATATTTCAAATTTGCCTTTGTTAACAGCTACACAACAGCAGTCGCACAGACTCTTTTCCAAAAGTCACCATCAACGTTAATGTGAAGGACAGGCTGAGAGTAAAATGTCCTGAAGGTGCTGTCTCAAGTACAGATTGCTATAATGCGATGAAACATGGTTTGTTCTTGCACATATTGAAACTGTGTAACCATAATTTTAGTTATTTACTTTGTTACTGGAAATAGTTGCCACTTATGATAAGCAGCTAAAAGCAGCTAATATCTTACTATGCAACATAAAAAGGGTTTTGAATAAAAGATCGTCAGTTTTAAAAAAAACTGTAGTTACTGTAATTCTTGTTTAATTTATATTTCATTTCTGTTTTATATTATGTTAAAAGAGATGGTTTTAATTTGACATGACTTTACAAAGATAGAATACACACACGATTGTATAAGCCTATATGAAGAGATCTTACATAAGTCTGATACTCTCTATAAAGAAGGATGAAACACCGAAGTCTTTTCTTGGATGTTGAAAGTAATTTTGGTTAAGATTTTCATTTCATCTGAAATTAATGTTCGACTGTGTCATACAAATTCAAGCTTTAGAAGAAAGTCCGAGGTGAAAGGGCTTTTTGTTGAGAGTACGATTTATAGAATCAAGCTCTCCCCCCCCCCTTCTCAATTGTTTCATCTTTAAACATTTGAGATATCAATATGTAAAATAATAACAATAAATCCCACATCAAAACTCCAGTTTTAATCTTTGCTTACACCTCACAATATGTCTTGTTACAGAATCAGCTCAGTTCACTTACAATTTCAAGGTCTCATCGGAGCACCATGACTGCACCATAACATGCCAGGTAAAAAAGGACCCCGATGTAGTTTGCAGCATGAAGGTTACAATAAAAGTGTCCCGGAATAAAACATCTACCCACTATTCAACTGTATCTACTACAGTTTGGACTGTACCTCCTCCTGTGAATGAAACAGGTTTGACTACCCTTTCGCTCGGGAATATTGCTCGTGCACCGGCTTATACCACAACGAAAGTTGACGACAACAAGGAAAACAACATAAACTCAGTCACAGACAAATCTGTCTTGTTCTCTGTGATAATAGGTGTGTGCATCCTTGTTTTCATTGTTGTTTTAGTGGCATTTGTGGTGAGCTTCTACATCTTATCATTTAGTTCGAAGTCTAGACCTCAAAATGTAGACGTAATCAATCCACCCACTGATGCTAACATTCCCATCGGTCAGACTTGTGCAACAGTGAATGAACCTTCAAACGGGCTTTTGAAAGGCGACGATCGCTTAACAGCGCCAGAAGTTCTTAGTACCGATGGGTTTTATTTTGAAGTTGGTGGCGCTGAACGGGAGGAATCTACAACTCATCAGCCTAATTCTCGGAAAGTAGAAACTTCAGTCACAAATGACTACTATTCTGAAGTTAATACATCTGACGTTAAGTTAAAGAAAATGGAAAATGGACAAGAAACTGACAGTACCTTGTATTTTGAAGTAAACAAAGAGGAAAAGCAACCGGGACAAAATGAATGCACATCCTCTCAACAAAGCTCTACTGATGATCCAAGTGTTTCTGACGTTCACATATACCACATTTTGGAAGAACCTGAGAGATCTGAGAAGGATACTGAATATAACGTTTCTACTTCTCAAGTTCCGTATGCAGTTGTAGATACAGATACATAGAAACAGGTCCGAAGACGATGGAGAGGGAAGGGGCCAGCTTGTCCCTTGAAAATATACTGAACTTAAATTACTTAGTAAATTTTGATACATCTCCCCCTGGAAAACATTTCACTTCCCTCTCCCTTCCCCGAATTAATCTCTTTCCGCAATCAGTGCCTTGTCCGACTACAGGCCTGCGTGGAAGACATGATGTCAAAGTAATTACTGATAATGAAGCTAGTCCAATATGAAAACGATATTGTAGGATTATAGAAAACAAGCATAAGTACTTCCTGTGTGTAGGTTATACCTGGAAAAATCACTACAGGTCTCTCTTAATTGACGAAAAGAGACAATTCATTAATAAATTAAAAGGAGTAGGTGACAACATTTGTGTTACTACGTAGATAACCCCCATGTGTTAAGAGTTTCTAAACGGACTTCAACGGACATTGCGTCTTTTAAGTTGACCAATAGCATGTTTGTGCTGTTGGATTGGGTTAACTTGACCTCATATACTTTGTAGTATTGCAGCTATGTTAGGGTTTTTTTCAACCAGTTTGTGGTAGAGGTGTGTCACTCGAACCGCACGGAGGAAATTAATGCACTCTACATACCCATATGATTGAAGCATTTCATAGCAATAACTTCACCTAAGATGTATACCCACAATGCAGCTGAATCGCTGATTAAAGTACTCGCGGTACATGGTTGAACTTTAAAGCATTTGGTGTTGGGTTGGAATTTCATATGAATCCCACATGATTTTCAGTTGTAATACTGCAAGCCACTTGGAAATATCCCTCTGCCACTTTTTCTTACTAGAAAATAGTTGTTATTTGTTCACAAGCGTTTAATCTCAACGTAGCTTTCCCTGGGCCCTACCAGGTGGATGTTCGTCACATTTTTGTGGGAGGGTAACCGAACACTCAACATCTTTATACGAGAATGTAATGCAAAATGAAGAACACAAACTAAACCTCTACCATCTGAAAGACAATTTGATGTGACACCTGTTGTCTCACGGAATAAACTGTCTGGCAAAAACAACCAGTCCCCTTTAAGAGCTGCGACGCACGGTTCACTTTATAATCAGCTTTCTTAACTTGAGTCGAGCTGAAATATGTCTAACTAAAAAGAGTCTTTACGATTTCCTCGCGTATTTGATATACTCTCGCCCCTTGCTATCCTACCTGCACATAAAGATAATCGTCAGTTGTGGAAAACTTCATTACTTTGCAGGAAAACAGTAACTCTTGTTTACAATAAATGTTTCATTTCTCAGCTATAGCCTTCTTGAAAAGTATCACTTATAACCTAATTCAATACCAAACATTTGCTATTTTACAACTGTATATCAACATTGGAAAACTTTCTGCGTTATAACATTGGCATTTTCGACTGAAGTGTTCAGTAATGTAAGTTCTTGTTATATTTACGTTCACTAGGTTGAGTGTGCATTTTGCTTTTAACCTTTACAATATCCTGCAAACTCACTTTCTCTTTCATTTTGCACTTTTCAATTGAGAGTGCTATACTGGTGTACCAGTTCTATTGTAGGTAATAGCGTACTACTTTTAACCGAAAATATGGAAGAACAATGAACAGTGGAGAGTTATATCATTGTATGGATCGACGTTTGGCCAAGCTCAGTAGTTGTATGTAAACCTTACCTACAATGTAAGTGTTCAGTAAGGCAATTATCCTGATGTCTCTCTTAAAATGATATGCCTTGTGTGTATAATAGTCCCTCGTGAAGCTCAGAGGATTTTCAGCATAGCATCTTCTTTCAAATGCTAATAGAAGTTAAACAGTTCGGGAGATTACTGCTTATGAGAGAATCTATTTTCACCCCAATCAGGAAAAAAATTGGTCATGGACGCTGCCATACTGCCTAGTCTACCCACAATGTCACGTTTTCTTTATATTGTCAGTGACAATTGGGCTTTGGAACCCCCTTGCAAAATTTATCGCCTAATGTAATGGAATTAAATGTAAATTCGTTAGATGGTTTGTAACATCTAAACGGAAAGCCATTGTGCTAATCGGTGCTTCACTAAGCCGTTTTGATCCATAAGTATTAAACTTACAAAAATGTTAGCACTGGTGTCAAGCAAATTTTTTAAAGAGAAAAACAAGTCTATGAACTGAAAATTCGAGAACACATCCCACACTTGGTACCTTAATGTCATTAATTACGTATTTTCGTTTTCCCTAAACAACGAATATGCCGTCTTTATATTGTACATTAGGTCATCCTGAGGATAGTTGGCAAACTTGTTTGTAGTATAGTATAATTTTTACTTTAGCATAATTAATTCACTTGGAACGGAATTTTTTTATTCAAAATATACATGTTGACTTGAAAGGGCCTACGAAACTTGCCAAGATCTGATCGCTTCTCACATATTTCAAACGTCAAGTGCTTCAACAACATGGCCACCAGATTTGAAATGGAATTTATTCGTGAATGTAAAACTTTGTGAAGTTTGTTGAACACCTGTGCAATAGCCTAACGAAGGAAAGTGCTTGATTTGCATTTAAACGAGGTCTTAGTGGTCACGATCGCAAGTGTAGCAAGATTTGATTTCGAAAATGTAAAATAAAAATATAGAAATGAAACAGTTTTGTGGATAGGGAAAATCATGACAAAAAATTAGACCGCAAGTATGTACTTCATTTGCCGATATGGTCCAAGAGTGTCAACCTGGACCGACCGCTTTCGGAGACGAACGTTCAAAACACCCTGGAAATTTTCATCGATTCTAAGAAAGAGAAATTCTGGCATATTTAAAAACTTTGTTGTTAAGGGAACAAAAAACCGGATTATGTCTGATAGTTCACCGCACAGACTTTGACCTAAGCTTAATTTATAGACTCGATACAGCCGCAAGTTTTTGTGCACTGTTTTCTACAAAAAGGTGTGCAAGTAAATTGTGCCAGCACTAGTGTTTATTAACACGTTGTTGAAAGTTCTTTGTGGTTTCGCTCTTTGTGTGTGAACTTTTATCTTATATTTAAATACGCACACATTTATTAAACAAATCGACGACTGTGAATAGGTAGACACTATGTGCTCATAAATATTCATGCCTTGAGTCAGGCAAAATCTTCCCCCGATCACTGGCAGATGAATTCTCATTTTTACCCGAAAGCGGTTATCTCCCGAACTGTATTATAAGATGGGGTTATTGTTAAATTAGTTGCATGTTGTTGATTACCACTATCATTTCAACAATCGTTTAATTATTGAACCAGTTTACGCTTCTGAAGGCACGTGCATCTATTCTTTCTGAAATTAATTATCTTCGTTAGTTTTCAGAACAAGCCCGAAGCCGGGGAAGGGTGAAATGGCAGGATACAAATCCCTGAGAAAAATTTTTGTCCCCTAAAGAAGTTCAGGTTTCAATGGCCTTTACACATTTTTACACATTTCCCACCACCCTCTCGAAAAGATACCCCCCCCCCCGCATCTTTCCCTCTTACCCTGTCTGGCTACGTGCCAGCTGCTTCAGAAGCTTTTAACAATGAACGATACATGTGTGATTTATTTTACGCCAGTCAGTAAGGAAGATAACTCTCGACAAAATGACACACACTATTGTCCTTCAGGTAGAAACACTTTATTGAACAACGAACCGGCCCGGTAGCCAAATAAACCCAGGCTTAGAACGGTGAGCGAAAACTGCTCCACGCGTTAAACAGTATACCCAACGAGGGTGCACAAAAACACTAAAACCTCTATAGGCTGTAAAGAGGCGGAACAACAAAACAACAGAGTGGCGCAACCACTTTTCTTCTACCTTAAACAAAAGATAAAAACAAAAGGAAACGAGGCACACAGACTAACAGTATAAACATTAGTCCAGAACAAAATCATCAAAATACTTTGGAAGCTTGCGCTGTCTCGAGGGCCACCTCAGAGGGGGAAAGGGGGCTCACAGGAAGGGAGAGAGACCAAGGGAGCAGGATTTGCTGAGGTGCTATCATGAACCTCCCCATGGGGAGTAGGGTTGGAGTGGGGGGCATGACTAGTATCAGGCTCGGGCGCCGGGGTTTTTCTTAGAGGATTGTCACCCTCTGCTGTGGGATCGCAGTTTAGGTGGGTCAGAGTAGGAGGGGTACAAGGGTCATTGAAGTGGGGATGATTTAGAGGAAGGGCTGGTAGGACCCAAGGAGGAATGAACAGGGACAAGGGAAGGAACCTTAAAGCACTCGCTTTTCTTGACCCTGTAGCTGTTTGACCGGAGTTGGGTTTCAGTAAACTTGCGGATGTTGCACCAGGCACCATCAGTGGAGGCAACGAGGTACCTACTTCTAGCTTTGGATTTATTAAGGCCTTTGTGTAGGTTAACCACGTAACCAATGGTGATATCAGAAGAGTTAGGATGGGAAGGTAGTTGGGTGTTAGTGTGATGTTTGGCACGTTCACTGTGTGGGTGATTAGCAAGGCGTTGCTGATGTTGCTGTTGGATAAGTTCTAGGTCCTGAAAACTGTGTTGCTCGTTAGTGAACTGATCGTGCTAAAACCACATTTCACGGGAAGACAAGCCTCTAGAACGAATCCTGGAATTCAGGTTGGCAGTGGCCATAGTAAGGGAGAAAGGTGTTACTGGGCCCCCGGTGGGGTCGATATGAAGGAGCTCTTTTCCAATCTTTTGAATGGCCCTTTCAGCGACTGGTTCTTGTTGACATTTTTGGTACGACCTAGCTCAACGGCAACGCGGTGGTGCTGGAGGGTTTTATCAGAGGACAGGGACAAAAAGCCAGGTTCGGGGTCTGTGCGAATGACAGCTGGGGGACCATCTAAAGGACGGAGTTCGACACACAGGCAGAGGAGAGCATCACGAAAAGTATCCTTGCGCTGGTCTGGTATAATACACGTGCTGGTATATGAGGTAGAGCACTCGCGCGGAACAAGAATGTTTTGTCGCGACCGCTTTAGGACATCAGCAGCAAAATTAAGGCCAATACCAATGGGAGGTTCCTCACATTTTTGTTCGGAGGGGGTCATGGGGGACATTTGGAGGGAGCCACAATGGTGGCAAGAGGAAGTGATGACGTCAATAGCCTTATCAAGGTCCAGGGCATAAAAATAGCGACGAACCATAACCGACCATAACGTATAGCCGGGTAAAGTAGATGTGTTTATTATTTGCTGTTTCCGCATCTGTTTGTGCTTTAATGTTGTATATGTGTTGAACTTTGTGTTGTGATTTATGATTCGTATATTATATTCTTTCTTTCTTGTAATTTGCTTTATGAAACGTAGTAGTTGTACTTCCCACAATCCAGCATACTTCAACAACCTTTTCTCTCTTAGTGATAGTTTTAAGTATTCATCAACCGTAAATAGTACAACTGCTTTATACTATCAAATAACACTTTCAAATTGTAGGCGGTTATCCTTTTCATTCATGCATTGCGTGTTCCCTCTTAAAGTAGATACTTAGGTTTCAAGCTGTTGCTTTAATTAATGCTGCTTTTATTTTCTGAAACATATGAACAGGTATCTTTCTACCTACCATAGTTTATATGCGTTAGCAATAAAATATCAGACACACGAAAGTTGTTTGCACAGCTAATTGTGTGAAATGAATGTTTACTTCTGATTAGGCTATTGTGACTCAAGAAATTATATCATGAAGATTTTACCTGATAAGGAAGTTTTGTCCACACAGGAAAAAACCGAACTTAGATTAGGCCATGGTTTTTGATCTGGGTACTCTGAGTCCATACTTAAATTCCTTTCCAAATCTGTTAATGAGTTAAAAGTGAGTACGAACCGTAAATTATAGGAGGTTTGTTCAAGTAAGGAAATTACAGAAAGTGACATTTCACAGAATTGCTGATTTAATGGCTTATTATTCATTTTTTTTTTTTTTTTTGCACTGTGCGTTTTTGTAAAAGATTTTTCATCTCGAGTTGCTATATTGATTGATATTCTATGATGTTACCATTTACATAAATATCATTAAACGTGAAAGATATAACATAAGCATTATTCAGGTCTCTTTCAATATTTACTTCTTTTTGTAACTTGTAGCGAATTTCTGTAAAATGACACCACATGTTATCTTGGATTGTATCAAAACTCATGTGGCCGTCAACTGTCGTACAATCCAATGAAAAACAGGTATCAGAATTACCGGAAAAGACAGTCTACATTCGAAAGGAAATTAGTACGCCTCATTGGCGTAGCTACGGGGCAGGGGCTCCATCGCCAACGAAATCTCAGCGCCCCCAGCAACCCCCCCCCCTGGTGATAGGAGATGTTTGGAAAATATCATTTGAACATACACTAACCCTGCCATAAGCCTCCTGCACCCCTCCAGCCCGACATGTAGAAAACTCTGGCTACGATACTGGTACATATCGTTGCTTTAATATTGAATTCTTATCTACATGATGTCAAGTTCAATGAAGTGTCGTCCTGTGGCATGTAGAGAACACGAATAAAAAAATTAACAACGTTGAAAAGGTTCAGTTTTCCTAGATTAGCAAGTCTTAGGCTATTGACTGACAATGATTAAGGGAAAACTGGAAGACGGAGGATTTCATTTTTGTACAAAATGAAGCCTTTATAGGCCAAAATCAGGACTCAACTTAACATGAATCTGTGAATCTCTCCATGTTCAGAATGTAAGGACTAAATCCACGAGCCTTACTTTCATAACGAAGCAAAGCTTACTCTATACTTAAACAGGATTCCTTTGAGATGGCTTTGCAAAAGGGACACTGCTTACTTCAACAGAGTGTCTTACTGATTCTCCACCATTTCTAACACTCCCTTAACCTTAAAGGCATACTGAATAACAGCAAACCTACAGGTGATGTAACCTTTAACATATCAAATGATGGTATTTACAGGAAAACATGTCTCTGCCTCACTCACTGAATCACGATGCATTGATCCACGTTCTATTTATAGGACTGAACTTGATTTCCCTTACTGTTTCGGTACTCTTGGAAATGTTTACCTAACGGAAGAAAAACTTCAGCAGGCAGCAATAAATGCTTGCAAATCTTTCCTCCATGTACAAGATCATAAAGAGAGCTTTCAAATTAAAGGCCACACTATCTGACAAAGATGCCAACATTTCATGACATATCATGACTATAACATCCTTTTTTCTGGTTTACTTTCAAATCGACGTAGAAGACTAGAACCGTTAGATTGTCTTAACGCACTGATTTGCAACGATGGCGTAATCTTTTAATTTCCCCCAGGCCAGTGATTATCAGTGGGGTCAAGTATCAAATTTCGTCGGAGGCACTAAATGGGTACCATGATGCATGTAATCCTTGAAGACGACCAGTTCTCCTCCACTGTTTACTTGATTTTGCTCTCACTTCAATAGAAATCCCAAGTGTTGAAATTTTCATCGAGGAAGTCCCTTATTTCATATTGTTCTTAAAGAAACCATAGATTCTTAATTTTGGTCCAATAAGAGCCCAAATATGCGGCGCTCTTTGCTCGTAGAGGTAAGCTTGTTGTCGCTATCCTTTGGGAAGATTTAGGTTGCAGACACCCCATCTGGTAAATCCTGGGCAACTCTTGATCCAGAGGAGGCAGAAACGTGTGATGAAATGTGATGGTAGGACCTGAAAAATGCCAGCAATGTCATAAATACAGCTATCTATATACTATAAACTTTCACAGTTTTCTAAAATGGAAAGTCA
Organism: Holothuria leucospilota; assembly: GCA_029531755.1. Classification (NCBI taxonomy): domain Eukaryota; kingdom Metazoa; phylum Echinodermata; class Holothuroidea; order Aspidochirotida; family Holothuriidae; genus Holothuria; species Holothuria leucospilota. Next base: position 3,508,104 of record CM055972.1, read on the forward strand.
ATCAAAATCACTCTTTGCTACCGGTTCATAGTTTCTTTCGGAAAGCTAAATAGTACACCCAGCCCCCTAATAACTATAAGACCTATAGGCAGGTACCCAGTTTTCTGTAATGTCTTGGAATATCCTCAGTAATTACACCGCCTGGATTATCTCATTTGTTTGTCTTTCGGTAAACGTTTCAGGGGATTTGTCGGGCAAACAATGTAGTATCGATTAATTATGTTGTACTTTACAATAGGGCCCTGTCCAGCCGCCACGACAGTTCATCTATTTTTTGCTCTTAAAAGAACAAGTTGTCTTCTGTTAACTTAATACTTCTTCGAATTTCGGGCGCCATACAATTTTGACCTTTGGTCTCTTTGGAAAAGCATTGAATTAGCATAAATCTTGCTTAATTCAATTCTTTTATAATGCTAAATATGTCATGTCACTGCAAGCTTCATTTTATTAAAAATATTAAACATATTTTGTCATTTAATTAACGTTAGTTAGCCTCTTATGATGAAGCAATGGTCACGTGAAAGGGGCTTTCAGACAGTAAAACACGTGGTCATGTTACTCAAGATAACTAGTTGCAATTATAGTTCTTCAATTTAAGAACAAGAAAACAGCTTAAATGCTTTTTAAATGCCATAGTGGCTGAAATGAAGCAAATAGTTAAATTCTTTGCTAAGTTTGAGAAAGAAAATAAAAAAACACATTATCATCAGTGCTTAACTTCTAATCTTAGTCTCAGTTGGTAGTTTGATCTTTTCACCTAGTTTTCGGATACTTCCTAAAGTTAAAGCATAAACCAACAGTAACAACCGTCAAATGTTCATTAACATCCATCAATATTATCTCTAAACACATTTTTTAAAAATCGTTCTTAAATTAAGTTGAGCATATTTTTAAAAATTGTTTGTATTAACAAACAAGCACTTTTCTTGAAATAAGTATAAGGACAGTAACACAGATACCTTTTACTGTGCCCTATACATATGGCTATTAAAATTGCAAACTGGAAATATTTAAACAGTAAATGTGAAACTAGCAAAATTTTTAACAAGGGGACCTCATAGGGAGTCAAACTTACCCAAAAGAACAGATTTGCTGCCCGAATATGAGACTGCAGAAAATAGAGAATGAACGGAATAACTGTTACTAAGATATTTTTACTGTTAGTTATGTTGATAGTTACGTGATAGTTACGTTGCCGCTCAAAAGTTAATCAGTCTCCACAACCAAATTCCCCATTTTCATAAATCCAAGGATCTCAATATTTGTATCTATGTATTTGCCCTGAATTCGGATCTTCCAGTTGAACTTTGCTTTTCCCCATCTCACGATTTTCCATAATGAGTTGACTCCAGCTTCTGGTAAAAATTTTCAACCACTTTCATCTCAAATGCTGGAGTAAGCGTTCCTTTTTAAAATAACTTGACTATTCACTCAAGACTTAACAGATCTTTAAAAGTTACCTTTGTGGAAGAACTATTTAAGGATTGTTACTCCTGTAACAATTTTCGACATTTCAACCAAGCGATTTTTCTACCATTGTTGTTTTACTTCATTTATACACTCCTTTACTACATATATTGACTTAAAATGACAATTACGTAAGTATGCCTCTTCGACCAAGACTACAGGAGACGGATGCCAATCAGTCTTTGATCATCCGAATAACAAAAGCTTAATGAGCATCGTACCTTGGTTGCATTTTGCGTGTTGCAAAGTTATATTTACTCTAGCGCCACCACCTACTTTATCCTTTAGTAGACAAATGGAAGATTGGGAATTTATGTTTAATTCACTTTCTTTCATTTATTTTGGACTGGTCTGTTTACAGTGGATAAGAACTGTTTATCATAACATTTTTAACTGTGTGTCAAACAAAGGCTTCCTAGAAATATTTTAGTTTATCTCGGGTGTGAGGCAGGGATGATGAAGCCCATTACTTTCCATTACTTGCACAGAAATGTGTAATGCTTTCAATGTTTCTAATATTCGAATTGAGGGTACAACCACTTTAAAACGCATAATTAAAATTTGCAATTATCCAGACGATGCGTTCATAATGGCAAATGTCCCTCAGTGTACTGTTAATGGAGTAAGAGCTGTCTTATACAGGTTTTCTCAGCCTTCTGAAACAAGGGTAAATTTGGAAAAGTCTTATCTTTCCCCTGTTTTTTCCTCTTTTCGAACCATTGCCGTCATTTTAGTGGTCGGCAATTTGCAGTAAGTGATGGTTCCATCACTTACTTGGGCACTTTGCTCACCTACCAAAAGGATTAAATCTATTCTACGCCTTTGGTCATCAGGCACTCTTACTCCTATTTGTAGGCATGTGATTGGCAACTCATAGAAACAGAGGATCTTTGTGGACAAACGTGGCACACACGAAACACTGCGTTCTATGGGGTCCAGGAGCAATGCCGTGGTATAATACGCCAACTAGAAGGGTCAACGAGGGCCAAGCTCTTAGAAGATGTTGGCATTTTCTAAAATTAATAACCTCAAAAATATATTAAACTTTACTTTTACGGTAAAAAAAACCCTACGATTTCTGATATTAATAAACGTAGGTAGGTCCTAAGTCATACGTTATTGTTCGCACTTGCACTTTCTTATGTAGGCTAGTCCCTTGCTAACTGTACCTGTACATAGCCTAGGCCATGACCCATTAAGTTTGACTTTTTATGTCACATAAGCAAGGATCCCTACTATGCACTCCTCCCACATGCAAACATAGGCTAATGCAATTTAGCTCAAAACAACTAGTCTCCTTCGCTCAGTATGCAAATGTTGCAAGGAAGTGATTGCTTCCAAGTTCCATGAAAACATACATCGGTATAGGCTAGATCTACTCGTATCATACAAAATATACGTTAGGGACGCGAAACGGGTACCTGCAAGCATGGAGGTGTTCCCTGCTGCAAGTAAATCACAAGAAAAAGCATGATACAACAAATGCCAAGTAAAGCTCATAGCATCCTTTACACGTGTTCATAATTAGGTAATTCAAATTCGAATTACTACTGTAACAGTTATATTAAAAAAAATCTATAATTTTATTTTTAGAATGGTACAAAAATTCAGCCCTAATTTTTCCTTAGTCACGAAACGCCGGAGGTACCGCGCACTGTCTATTTGGTTTAGGAGGTTTTCTTAGTTTCACCTCTGCTGACCTCATATAACCTTCGACCTCCAACAAACTCATAGGGTCCCTCTCTCTTAAAGTAACACATCTATATACCAAGTATAAAATTATCCATCATCCCTGTCTTGAAATATCGTGATTTTTCAAGTTTTTCGGTTTTGACCTCAAATGACCTCAAATGAACTCTGATCTCCAATTAAACCAAAAGGATTTTTTCTGTCAATATGATAAAGTTATATACCAAGTATGGAAATTGTCCATCATTGCTCAATTAAGACATCGTGTTTACAAGCAGTTTTTAAGAATTTCGTATGTTCACCTCCGGTAACCTCAGATCACCTTTGACCTCTTCCAAAACCAATAGAGTTCATCTTCTGACTATAATGCATTCACATGCCAAGAATGATAAGCATCCATGCTCCCTACCTGCGAATGTCGTGTTTAAAAGGTTTTCGGTTTTTGACCTTTGTTGACCTCACATGACCTTTGACCTCCTCCAGAAACAATAGGGATCCTTCTCTTAATATGAAAATTTTATGCTCCACGTATGTGAAGTATCCATATTTGTTATCTTCAGATATCCTCTAAGCGTCACAAACATACATACATACACACACACACATAGATGCACTCAGGTGATTGCATATATTCCTTCGCCTTCAGCAAGGAATCAATACAGGTACACGGTTTAGTCCTTACAATTTTTATGTTACTGATTCTAAGGGTATTGTCAGCTCTACATTTTAATCTGTATGGCTATCTATGATTGGAATGCTCCCTGTCCGTCTCAAAACCATTACATCTGTTGATGCTTAGGAAGCCACTTTGAGGAAGCATCTTCTGCAAAATATCCTCTTTACCTTGTTTTCTTTTACCTATTTTGTAATCCCTCATTTTAATGTGTTTTTATATTTTTCTCATTTTCCAACTTTCCTTTCTCTTTTATTCTTCTGTGCATTTTTTGTTTTGTACTGATGTTCCGTATGTCTTGAAACTTAACTTTGACTGTATGTGCAATTTTTATGTTTTAGGGCCCCACTGGAAATGGTCCGACATTTTGTCAACCTAATGGGTTCATTTCATGTAAATCAATTGTTCTTGTTAATCTGTTATGTTTCCTTTGTTTTCATGTACTCTTTGTATTGTTCTGTACTTTTTGAGTACCCATAACTAAACCAAAATTATGAAAAAATGTTTAACAATTTTTCTGTATTACAAAATTTATACATTCTCTGTATTGTAACATTGATATTTGTAACTGAAATCATGCCATACTTGCACACTTACGTTTAAAGTGTTTCATTTATTAATTTCTTGTCATTTTCGAATGACACGTGCATTTTGCTTTATACAGTAGATTATTCTGCCACACCCCTCTTAAACCCCATTCAACCATTCCTTTTTCGCTTTTCTCTTGAAAGCGTGTCATTAGTTCATTAGCTCTGTTGCCGGTGGTTAGGTATAAACGTCGACCTAAAAATATGGAAGAAGAACAATGAAGAGAGTAATGTCGCTGCTAGGTGGACTGCTGTTCGCCATAATTTCACTAAGCTCAAGTAGTCATTGGTCAGTTTTTCCTGTTAGTGTTTAATAAGAGAATAATTCGTTATGCTCCTCCTTAACAGATACAACAGTTTTATATATGTTATAGCTTGTTGCGAAGCGCTGCGCTTTTGTAGGTTAGCTTCTGCTTTCAAATGAGAATATTCGCTAACGCTTGAGCAGCGAGTAAATGAGCTAAACAGAAAGGCCACTCGGCGAGGTGAGTGTTATGAAAAGCCATCCTCCTCGTGCCCTTTACTCTAGTGGGTTTTAGACCTGAAAACATTGACATATAGCAAAAATTTAAAGAGAACATGGTTGCCAAATGAAAATTGGAGAACTTATTAGAGCCGTAGCACTACCATAATGCCTTTATTCAAAGTATTCAGATGGCCCTTTCCGCTTTACAGCAAGCAGCAGACCCGAATAAGGTATGGGGGTTCAAGGGTTACATCTTTTAAAACTTCAGTAATTTCTTAAAATAGCCTGCCAATTACACGTTCCGGCTGGCCGAGTATAACTTGAGTCTATATGTTACGTAATACACTCTGTGAGGAACCGTAAGATCCCCCCCCCCCCACCCGCCCCATGAGGTATTGGTCCTCTTAAAACTACTAAAAACCTCTTTCCCCTTCTCTGTTACGCCAATTGCCTCAAGGCTGGACGTTGCCATTGTCCAAATCATGACATGTGATACAGATTGTTGAAAATAGATAATTCATTGGCTAGGAGATGGATATGGCATGAAGTGACGTATAATCCTACCCCACGAAGTCCAATTTGGGTTGGGAGGGGGGGGGGCGGAAATCTAACATTTTTAACCGGTTCAATACGGCATGCCCGGCCATTCACACAAGTTTCCTGGCCATACTGGGTCGTGATCAGGTTGCATCTCCTTGACTGGATGGGAAACTGATCAATTAATCTTAGCAGTATGTGGTTGTGTGGGGTTTGTATGAGATGATTATGGGTTCACACTATAAGAGTGTAGGGAGGCCCGTATGGTCGCATGTTGGGGAAACACCACTACTTGGGTTATGTCCGTGCTGCCCCGGAGAGGTTCCCTGCGAGGGTTACCTGGGCCATATTATTTTGGGTGTAGTGAGGGCTGGTCCATATGGTTCATGTGGATGGAATGGTGATCATTTAGCAGTTTAGAAGATACATTTTTAGCTTGAATGTAATAATTAAGGGAGAAAAGCAAAATGTTGATCAAGTTGTAGACAATATGTATGTTTTCTACACAGGATTCATATACCATACCGGTCCATGAAGGATCACCCACATGTACATCATAAGTAGATGATAGTGTCCTAAATCAATCATTGGAATCTCCATAAGTGGGTATCATGGCCTGGCTCCAACATTGACCGTATTCAAACCTTGGGTGTAACATTCAGTGGGCCATATGTGTCAGCTAACCTGTGTTGTGGGACCCATATGATGCCTCCATGATCGCGGAATGATCGGCAATGCTATCACTTGCCAAACAAGATGTTGAGGAAATTACTTTTCAGCTGTTGGGATCAATTGTTATGTCAAAAGAAAAAAATTCTGGTGTGGAATCCTTGGGACGGAGCCCGTTACCCCTGCTGTGGGCCACCACCTCATTGGCTGTTTGGCTGTGGGACATTAAAACCATTGCCATTAGTCCTATTTCTACCGGTTAGTTGGTCATACAGTTTTCTAGTGCTACTAGTGCCAGTAGCAAAGGACCAATAGGAGGGCAGGCTCTCGAAAGTCACGGTATTATTATCATGTTATATGCAATCATGGTCATAAGTGATTAGTTTTGTACGCATCATCTTGGACAGTTAGAGTAGAACTTTTAGCAATTATTATGCATTTTGGGTTCGATAAGTGGGCTACATTCAAAGTCAGGCTATTGTCATAACGATAAAGGAGTAAGAGATTGATGTGTCAGTTTGTAACGCCTTTTTTGTTTTCCACCAGAGAAATGTTAAGCTTAGGATAGTCTGTCTGGATCTTATATTTCAGGAGACTGTGTTCAACTTGGACAAAAGGATGTACAGCGTATGTAAACTGTTCATCCTAATCGATGACTATACTTTGTGTTGAATAGTAAGGTACGCCCTCAACTCAAAAGGAAGCTGTAATTCACCACTCACTCTAGACTAATCTATTCGTTTGACAATCACTTATCTACTTCACTTTGACACTTGGTTAGTAGATTTGAATCGTTACACTTCTCTGCTTCCTTGAAGTTTCAAAAGAATGTACTCTATTCTTGAGTAAGGCATGGTTTTGATTTCTTGTGTTGATCTAGACTCCTTTGAAATTTTAATTTTCACTTGTGTGTGTGTTTTCATTGTGCAACTTACGTGAAATAAAAGGTAATGGTTACTGCCACCTCTGCAGCGCGTTTGGCAGTCATTGCCTATCTTTGTGTCTTTGGTAGCTGCTCTTGTTCTACAGGTTCTAATGGAACTGTGCAAGGAATTTTTGGTGAAAGTGTTAGTCTAAACTGCATGGCAACATCATGTGAATCAAAGCGGTGGAGAAACGACAGCATGGGAGAAACGTCTCAGTTTATCAAACCCGCAAAACGTGCCTCTGTAAATAGTGATGATGGAGACAATTATAAATTACATATATTTAAAATGAGTGCTTACGATGTTGGTTCCTACAGTTGTTGGTGTAAGAGAAAGAATGCTGCTGTTTACTGTATCTGTTCTGACTCTCTTGAACTGATCTGTCAAGCCAAGGTGGTTGTAAACAATGCAAGTAAAGTAAGTAGCTTACCAATAGTACTTTTAAATAGTTCAGTATGATGTAAAATGTTTATACCTCAGTCGCCACAACCTCAGTTTGGAAAGATCATCTCAGCACTTAATTCGTGATGCTGTATAATGTAAATGCGGGCGGTTCCGCGAATGACCGATAATCTCCTCACAAGCAGCCCTATAACCTCCCCTGGATGTCACTTTTAAAACCACCCACCCTAATTTACACCTGGTCTGATTTCATTCGGTTATTACTATAGTTGATGGGTAAAATGCAAGGGTAATGGACGAAAACGAAACTTATTCAAGCAGGCAAAGAACCCCTGTTGGTCTGAAAGTCAAAATCTCCAATCTTGTGCTAACATGGTACCCAAAATAGTGGCAGATTGGTAGATTTTATATCGGAGGGAAAGATATCCAGTTATAAATTCAAAAACTTGCTGAGCACTTGTATATACCTGATATATGGTTGTCTCGTTACCAGAGAATAGCGATACTTCTGTTCTTAATAATATAGTAAGAAATGGATACTTGAGTATCGCATACATTTCCTTTCTCGTCGTAACACGTTACAGTGGGGCCTTAAAACTCTTTCCATCAAAAGAGCAGTAGTCTGTCGTAAATTCATGGTTTCAATTAACAGATTAGAAAAACACTCTTCTGATGATGCTAAGCCTGTAAATGCCTTGGAAAGCCCTGTATAGCAGGGTCTGGGAATCTCCTCCAGGAGAATGTCATAATCAAAATGGAAGGTTGTTGAAGTACACACATATAGAGTGATAGTTTAGTTGTAGGGTAAACCATGGAATACTGTCTATTACGTTCTTAGGTTAACTGTTAGTATATGGCACAGCTTTTTATCACTACAACTATACTCTTTTATCACAATATTGGTAAATTATTCTTTGCACAAATTTGTCATCCCTATCAACTAAGATAAGCTACGCCAAAATTTGATTGACAGATGTCAAGAAAATTGTGTACATGCTAGAATGGTTGCACTCTAATTTTCCCACGTAAAATGTCAAAGAACCTATGAATCAGATATTAGTCATTACCTGCCGACCAGTATGCATTTATGAGGAGTTAACCACAAACTAAGTACAATTTATAATGAGATGATTATAAAAAAGTACAGAGCGGAGCATTGTAAGGGATTTATTCTGAAACCTTTGGGGCATGGGGCAAGCCAACGGTGCAGATGGCACCGAGGAAGCGCTTGCTCTCCTAACGAAGCAGAGTCCAGGTGCACGCCTCAGGGCTCCTCCCTGCTGGGGTCCGGGGCAACGTCCTGGTGTGGGTACAGGGGCGAAGCCACTTGAAGCTTTGGGGAATTTTCAAAATTGTAAACATTAGAGTGAAACACTTTAACTACTTCTAAAGGACATTAGATGTGCACTTAGTAAGATCACAGAAATGGTAATTTGACCATTTGCTTATATTAGTGGGTCGAGGCAATTTCCTAGAAGGGGCCCAGAGAAAAATTTGTCTAAAGACCTGGCGTAGTTACGAAATTCGAAGTGTTAGAATGAAAAGTTTGAATTTGAATGCGTATCAAATAGACCACAATAATTAAAATTTCAAACGGAAAGCCAATTCAATTTGATGAATCAAAGGGCATGTGGATAGGGTATATAAAAAATCACTTGTCAGAGGCAAACACTTTTGTTTTCCATGAACTCTGTGCCTTCCAGGTTCGTTCAGAGATGGCGCATAGAGTTTATCTTTATAAGGCAAGGAGCTACAGAATTTTATTATAGGTGAACTTTCCAGTTGAAATGACGCAACAGTTCGAAAGGCACCGCGGGAATGCAGTGACAATCTGGTTTTGGACTCGTTGGAAACAGACCTCGAAGTTGGAACTTAACTATAATTACTTTATTTTGTGCCGAAGCAACTCCCTGGCCGAAGGCGAAAGGAATCCATGCAATCACGCGAGTGGGTGCATGTGTGTGTATGTATGTGTGTTTGTGGAGGTTGGCCTATAAACTTGATATCTCAAGAGCAATGATGGATAATTTTCATACTTGGAATATAGAATTATCATATACAGAAAAAGTTCTCTATTGTTTTTGGTGGAGGTCAAAGGTCATGTGAGGTCAATAGAAGTCAAACCCGAAAACAATGGTCAACACGATATCTTTGGGCAGGAAGCATGAATACTTTTCATACTTGGTATGTGGATACGTTACAGTCAGAAAATGGACCCTATTGGTTTTGGTAGAGGTCAAAGGTTATCTGAGGTCACCGAAAGTGAAAATACGAAATTCTTAAAGACTGCTTGTAAACACGGTATCTCAAGATAGCAATGATGACAATTTTCATACCCTGTATATAACTTTATCATATTAAGAGGAAGAATCCATTGTTTTAAGTTCAGGTCAGGGGTCATTTAAGGTCATCAGAGGTCAAAAACCGAGAACCTTGAAAAACATAATAATTCAAGACAGGGATGATGGATACTTTCATACTTGGTAAATACATGTGTTACTTTAAGAAAGAGGAAAACCTTTGGGGTTTTGGTGGTCGGAAGTCATACATGGTCATCAGAAGTGAAACTACAAAAACCTCGTAAACTAAATAAACAGTACGCAGTGTCTTCAAATTGTGTCCGTCGTTTCTTGACCAACGGAGTTTTAGAGCTGAATTGTTCTACCATTCCAAAGATAAAGTTAAAGAAACAAAAGTTATTTTTTCACAAGCATAACTGTTACAGTAATAATTCGAATTTGAATTACCTAAATACGAGCACGTGTAAAGGATGCTATACCATGATTAGGACTACCATACGTTCAACGAGGTCTTGATGACTTAATTGATTAGTGCTCGGTTTCTCACAAAGACAGCCCGGGTTCGAACCCTCCTAAGACACGTTCTTTTTTCATTCGTTGTTAGTAAATTTCTGGTGGGGTTTAAAGGTCATGTGAGGTCATGTGAAGTCAGATTTAGAAAACATCGTAAAAAAAATGATAGAGTCAAGAAGTATAAATTTGAGGGATGAACCTCAGTGTAATAAAGCACACCCTTTTGACAAGGAATTACTAAGCCTTTGGGCTTCCTGGTGTGTAATTGCATTGATACCAAGGACCAGTGAACTTGATGACGCATTGGGAATTGATTGGAAAAGGAGATGCTGGTATAGGAGTTGAACTGAAAAAATATTACTGCTCAAGCTGTCTTAAAGGAACTGACAATTGGTATTCTACCCAGTCAAAACCGTAACGGGATTTTGCTGGCAGATAAGCTACCGCTAATGGTTCGAGGAAATCGGTTTTGGTAGCTGAGTTGCCCGAGGCTTTGGAAAAATTATCTGGCTCAAACTGACGATTAATAATCAATGGGCTATATGTATGCCGAGACATGTATTTCATCCATACCTGAGCCGGATCCAGGAAAATGAGAAACGGGGGCGTAACCGTCTGCAGAGAGGGCATGGTGCAATCAGATGGGCTTGGAGATGTGAAATTATGTTACAAAAATCATTGGTTTGCCGAAATAGGGGGCGCTCGCCCCCACTCCCTTCCCCCTTGGATTCATCCCTGCATACAGATCAGTGATAATAATAAGAAAAGAATGCACAATATATGTTCTCGAAGCGAGGCGGAAAAAATACCAGTTTACAAGTCATTGAAGACAAATATTGGTCATTTTATTTCACACTATTCAATGTTTTCAATGTGATAACCATAAAAAAAAAATTATTTAACAGAGCATATTATTTTGTAATATTCTTGAAAATCTGGGGGATGTTTGTTTAGGCCATTCCCCTTTTTAGAAAAATGGGGAATATCCCCCATCCTTCCCGGGGTTCTCGCCTATGGAGCGGTCATGTCAAAATGAAATAAGGGAAAGACGAAATGAAAGAACACTCAAATGACCAAACTTTGAGCAAAAGCTGTCTGTAGCTCGTTTGCATTATGTCTCATTTGTCTTTGATAACAGCTACACAACATCAGTCGCACAGACTTTTTTCCAAAAGTCACCATCAACACTAATGTGACCGACAGACTTAAAGTAAAATGTCCTGAAGGTGCTGTCCCAACTACAAATTGCCATAATGTGCTGGGAAAAGGTTTGCTGTTCCACAAATTTCAACTTTGACGTAATGATTTTGGTTAATTAATTTGTTACTGCAAATAATTGCCACGTACAAGAAGCAGCTCAAAGCAGCTAATAGCTTTCTATGATAAGTAAAAAGTGTTTTAAACTAAAAGATTGTCAATTTCAAAACTCCAATCACTGTGAGTCTTGTCCAATTTTACATCTCACTTCTGTTAAATTTTCTGTTAAAAGAGATGGCCTTAATGCGACATGACTTTTAAAAGATAGAATACACACACGATTGCATAAGCCTATCTGAAGAGATATTACATACGTCTTTTCTTGGATATTGAAAGTAATTTCGGTTAAGGAGATTTATTGGGAAACTATATAAGTATATTGAATTGTGGGAATGTTAAATGTTTATTTGTTTTATCTTTGAACATTTGAGATATCAATTTCCAAAATTTGCAAAATAGTAACAATAAATACAACATCTAAACTCTAGTTTGAATCTTTGCTTACACCTCACAATTTGTCTTGTAACAGAATCAGCTCAGTTCCCTTACAATTTCAAGGTCTCATCAAAGCACCATGACTGCACCATTACATGCCAGGTAAGGAAAAAGACCGATGTAGTTTGCAGCATAAAATTTACAATAAACGTTTCCAGGAGTGAATCATCCACTCACTATTCAACTGCATCTACTACATTTTTGGCTGTATCTCCTCCTGTGAATGAAACAGCTTTCACTATCCTTTCGTCCGAGAACATTACTCTTGCACCGATTTATACCACATCGAAAGTTGACGACAAGATAAACTCAGTCACAGACAAACCTGTCTTTTTCCCTGTGATAATAGGTGGGTGCATCCTAGGTTTCATTGTTGTTGTAGTGACATTTGTTGTAAGCTTCTACATCTTTTCAGTAAGATCGAAATCTAGATCTCAGTCCACCCAAAGTGTAAACGTAGTCAATCCACTCACTAGTGCAAACATTCCTATCGGTCCGACTTTGGTGACAGTGAATGAACCTTCGAATGGGTTCTTGAAAGACAAAGATCGCTTAATAGAGCCAAAAGTTATTAGTACCGATGGGTTTTATTCTGAGGTTGGTGGAGCTGAACAAGAGATATCTACAACTCATCAGTCTAATTCCGGAAAGGCAGGAACTTCAATCACAAATGACTTCTATTCTGAAGTTAATACATCTGACGTTAAGTTAAAGAAAAAGGAAAATGGACAAGAAACTGACAGTACCTTGTATTTTGAACTAAACAAAGAGGAAAAGCAGCCAAGACAGGAATGCACATCCTCTCAACAAAGCTCTGCTGATGATCCAAGTGTTGCTGACGTTCCCATATACCACGTTTTGGAAGAACCTAAGGGATCTGAGAAGGATACTGAAAGTAATGCTTCTACTTCTCAAGTTCTGTAACCTGTTGTAGATACGAATACGTAGAAACTGGTCCAAAGACAACAGGAAGGGAACTGGCCCTCGTCTCCCTTGAATAAATAGCCCCTCAGAAATTGAAATCACTATTTCCTTAATAAATTCTGATAAATTTTCCCCTGGAGAACATTTAGCTACCCTCTCCCTTCCCCTAATTAATCTCGTTCTCGTTAATTGATTAAAAGGGGTGGGAGGTAAGCATAATCTGTTACTACGTAGGCAGTCCCTTGTGTTGTTTTTTTTTTTTTCAGAAAAAAAGGTTCTTAACGGACATTGTGTCTTTTAAGTAGACCATAGCATCTTTGTGCTGTCGGATTGGTATATGACCGCAGACACTTTGTAGTACTGCTATATTAGGTTTTTTCAACCAATTTGGTAGAGGTGTATCACTCAAACCGCAAGGAGGAAGCTAGTCAAGGCACTCTAAATACCCACATGAGATTAAAGCACTTCGAAGCAATAATTTCACCTAAGATTTATGCACACAATGCAGCTGAGAATCTGATTAAAGTACTCGCGGTACTTTAAAAGTATTTGGTGTTGGATTGGGATTTCATATAAATCCCAAAGACTTTCAGCTGCATTCCTGCAAGACACTTGGCAATATAATATCCCTCTGCTACTTTTTTCTCACTAGTAAATAGTTGTTACTCGTTCACTTGCGTTTAATTTCAACGCAGCTTTCCCCTGTGAACCCTTGAAGCTTATTTTTGTCACATTTTTCGTGGGAGGGCACTGTAAAAAGTTTTTACTCATTTTGGTTTATAATTACATCCTAAAATCTATGCATGGTTTGTTTAAGTTTATGCTTCTTATACAAATGTTTTTACTCCCAAGAAGTTTAAAAACACTCACTGCTGTGAGTTTCATGGTTCATCCTATTTTTCAAACGTTTTTTAATATTTTTACTCAATGTTGTTTAACTTTACATACCATAGTGCTCTTCATACGTGTATTTTTAAACATGTAACTAGTATTGCACTTTTCTTATACACAAAGATTACAACAAAAGCAGATTTAAACGTTTTGGTGTAACTTTATTAACAATGCTGAATATTCTATGAACAGAAAACATACTGCAAGGGAAACAAACAACAACGAAAGCCTTGAAAGCAAAATTTGAAGTGTTACTTTTCACGACAAAACATCATTTTAAGTACTGCTGTCAAGTTTCACTAACTTGCAGTTCTGCACATCATGACTTTTGCACTTTTTCACAATGATACAAAAGAAGCATAACATGTTCTTAAATGGTATGATGATGTCAATTACCTCTCTTTAGGTTCATGCCCTTCTTGCCCATGTCACTGGTAACAATATAATGGAAGTATCATTATGTGCCCATCATCAATAGCATAGTAACTAAAACTTCCAGGGTATGGTAAATGATCATACATGTAAAAGAAACAAATAGTGTTTACATGAAAATCTCAATTATCAGTACCTGCCCATACTGAGTTGTGTAGATGCTGCCAAGATATCTATACAAATACTACATCAACTTAAATATTTATGGATAATTAATCATCATAGAGTTTAAAAAGTATGTGAACCTCAATAAACTCCATAAATCAAGAACAACGCCTAAATAAAATCTCATCTGACCAAATAGCCCCAGTGCCGACAAACATCTGTAGTTTCATCAGAATGTTCCTTTTCTGCCTGCTTATCTTTGACATTTTGAACTTTAACAATGGAGCATAACTTCAGTAACATTGAGTACATATGTTTGTTCCAAACATTTAGCTTTCAGGATATATTTTCAGGATAGATTACTGGCTACCCCTAAGCCTTTTCTTGTTTGCCATCAGCATTAGAGCCAATACCTCCACCCCCTTCATTCTCTACTTATCTTCTTTTGAAATATTCGTTAATGTCATTTCCAGCACGTCTTCACTGCTAATAAGAATACAGCCATCTATCTTTACTATAATTACATGAATCTGGTTGATTGACAATCGATTGTGAGAGTAAAAAATGGAATGTGCATATCCAAAAACTTTTCTGTTTCTTTGAAAGCATAGAAAACTACCAGAAAAGTAGAAGTACTGAGGAAAATACGAACAATAAAACAAGAACAGTGGTTAAGATCATTGCCAAAATGACCACAACAACTACAAACATCTTTAGTATCCTGAAAATGTTCCTTGTTTACGTGCTTGGCTAGTCCATTTAAGCGTAAACCCATACTATCTCAAGAAACTTTAGTACTTCTTTTTTCTGAGGGTATGCCATGACAAATCCCAGTCAGGGTAGCATGTCTGAATGTCTACCTATCCAAAAGCTTCTCTCCTCTGCTATCACCTTTGAACCCCCCTTCCCCATGTTATCTTTCTCTCTCAAATTGTACTCTTCTCTGACATTGATGGTTGTCACTCATGAAACATTTTAATGACAACAAGAATTGAACCATCATTTCCACCAAAATAACATGATATATCTTGACAGAAAAATATGGTGAAAACAGTAAAGAAGCAAAGAATGTTCATAACTGGTATGTTCATGTCAAAAAAATCATAACTCCGTAAATGCAAGGAAAAATTCTCGAGAAGTTTTAGTACCCTACCCAGATTCCATCCTACCAAATAGCACAACACCTACAAACTCTTTAGCTTCATCAGAATATTACTTGTTTGTCTGCTTGGCTTTGCTGTTTTCAGCTTAAACAATGTAACCTCAAGAAAATTGAACAGGTTCTGTACTTTTGATGGATTGGATAAGCCATGTCGAATGTCCAGTATGTTGCTGTCAGAGTAGCTATTCCTTCCCATATGTTAGAAGTTTGTCCAGGCTCCTCTCCTTCTGCTAGTATTAGAAATGACTCAGCTGACAGAGGGCTCTCACTCTTCCACAGGAGACAAGGTGTGGCATCCTGCAAGGGAGTAAACATATTGTACCTTTTGTGAATGTTGAATTGATTGAATTATTAAAATCCTAGGGTGGGAGACACCAACAAAAATATAGAAAAAACTTACTAATGACACCTTTCAAAATGCACTGTCAAATTTTCTCTAGACAAATTAATTTATGGGTAAAGGGTAAATCTATACAATACTTTGACATTTGAAGACATAACCTCATTAATGTTCATCAGACCAATTATAAAAACAAAGATATGTTTTGCATTGCTGAACAACTGTACACTACATATGATTTTTAAAGATTAAGGAGCTATTGATTTAGAAGGGTACCAAGTTGTGACCGGTGCAAACATGCGGCCTTTAAGGAGCCTTTTAAGTTCAGGGGAGCCCATGCACATGCAAATCAAATATGGAAGCAGAGCAAGTCAAAGCTATAACATTAATCAATACAATAGACTTTAAGTCCATGAATCCTTCATATTTATCAGGATAATATCAAAAGCAGTGGGCGGCCTTTACAATTAATTTACAGTCACACATAATGTATAAACATTATCTACCAATACACTCTTGAGTCAAAATACTAATTGTAAAGATGTTACAAACACAAATACACCCTCTTACAGACCAACCCAGCTTTAAACGCTTCTTTTAAATTAGATAAAGTAAGGAAGAAATGAACCAGACAATCTTACCCCCTTTCTCTGTTCCCTACTTTCATACTTCAATATGACATCTGATGATGTTCTAAACAGGACTGGCAGCAAAAATACTGCAGAGGCAACTTCTAAATCTGAGAATAGAGAAAAATGATTTATCTCACTATCATTCTTAAGTATGGTACACAGGCACCTTCGCCACAAACACACTAAGTAAAACAATGCTTCCCTAATGTTTAAATCAAACACCGATGAGAAGTGTGTTTGTGATTCCTTGCATCTCAGGCAGACTTTAACTCCTGAATGTAAACTGAATTTTCAAATGGAAAGGAAATGCTCAGGACATAATATACCTTTTACCTTCAAGAGAACCCTGGTGAAACGATTGACTTCCAATGTCATGTGAAAGGCATTCTATGACACAGTAATGCTCAGTAACTATAGGTCTATGTATTAATGTACAGCTAAACTGAAAGTTGATTGCTAATTAAACAAACTGACCAGTTCTTACACCCAGTATCAGAAAGTCCTATGTTGTCCCAAATGATACAGTACTGTTCAAAATTGTCAGAGTAATTGACCACTGCTGATCAAAAATGAAACTGCCAACCTTAAAGAGGGATTTGCATCACCCCAAGTATGACTTTTACTTGTTGGTAAACCCCGCCCATAATTGTCTTTACTGCTTCTCCTTGTGCAGACACAAACAGTTCACTGCTCAAGGCCACATCCTGGTGAGTATAAAAGACCCCATGTGTAATCAAAACATTCTCTGTACATGCTGTGTAATATGAGCTGCTCTGCATCTTTTGAATTTTGTAACACTGATGTCAATCAAAGAGTAGTCAACCAATTGAGACTTTTGCTTACCCCTTTGTAAAAGTCATACTTGGGGTGATGCAAATCTGTCTTTAAATTAGCCCTACTGGCATTGTGTCGGACTGGTGACATTTGGTGAGTCTAAATGATCATGCCCTTCTAATAAAATCATTAAATTAAATCCAATCTGTACTACTTCCTTAAAACTGACCTGTGAAATCCACCAATTTGGTACAAATGTTTTATGGCAATTGCAAACGTTTCAAGGTTAGAATTCTAAAATGAGTTTTGACTTCCAACAAAATAAGCAATGTACTAAAGGACATGTTAGCAAAATGTATAAAAAGAATGAAAACAATCAATTATCTTGACTTAATTTATGACCACATAAAATTCTTTACAATTTCTGGTGACTGCAACCAAAATCAGCTACTTACTTTGGCTAATCTATACAAGAAAATTAGACTAACCCAAGTTGGCACTCCTTTAAAGTTAGGAATCACACACATACATGCAACAGAATGACTTTGCAGGGCCTTTTATAGAAAATAACCATGATTTTTTTTCTAGCTTTCCTTTTTGAATCATTTTCAGCAACGGCAGCAAAATGCAGTCCCAGATTAAGCTTAGAGGCCTTTTCTTTGTGTTTCTCCTCCACCATCTTTACAATTTTCTGGGACATTTCTGATAGATTTGCCTTCAGTGAAGTCGACAAAGCCTTTTCTCCAGTAATGCGTTCAAACTCCTTAAGCAACTGAAAAATGAAATTTGTATTTTTCTGATAACTAAATGTGTACAGGCATTTACCCCATCTTCATAAACATTATTAAACATGACCTAAAAGTACCATTCCTGAATATCAAAGTATGGTGTGGGAATATAAGCAACATGTCATAACACATTTCACACTGAGTAAATGTAAAACATCCACTGGACCATAATTTAGGCTCAACATCAGTCTCAATGCATGTGCGAACAGAGAGTAAATATACACACTTGAGCACACCTACCTCATGGGAATCTTTCAAGGTTGGGTATAGTTCTAATGTATTTACCACCATTGTTCTCTCAGATATGATCATCTTTCGTCTGTGCCAACATGTAAGCTCCATCAGGTGTTTGACTTTCGTTTGGTCTGGTTGTCTTTTCTGACATTCTTGTTTCATCTAGCTGTTAGTAAGTAATTAAGAAATGAGAAACATCACTTCTGTTAAAACGTAAGTAGCAGTATTTATGAAGAGCTAGAGTTTGTTTAAACTACTGAATTTCTCCTAACCAGATTGTTTGCTTTTCTGTATGCAATCCGTCAATTAGTAATGGCTTTAGAAAGTTTACACCTGTGGCATAATCAAAGTTAAGACAGTCTAATTATGTCACTCTTATGTTTAAGTTTTACACAGGGTTCCCTCAAATTATGAGCAGGGAATTGACTTTTCCAAGAAATTAATGACATTTCCAGCCATTGTTCTTTAAAGTGCATACGGCTGCATATGATAAACTGGTTACTTTTTCCAAGCAAAGTCCAAAGAGAGGATACAGAAAAACAATTCCATGATTTTTGCAAGCCATGGGAATTATTCTTTAGATCATACTACCGAAAAGTAAGCTTTCTTCGTTGTCATACCTCTTCTGCAGTATACATTTGGTACACCAAAATGCACTACAGACTTTGACCATCCAAGACTCTGCTTTAGATAGAGAAAGTTTATCTTGATCAATAAAGAAACAAATGTTGGTCCCACAGCTGACAAAAGAGCAAGACTGCTATATTTCTGTGCTCACCTTTAGAACAGACTAATTGCAGACATGATTCTCCTCTCAAACTATATGCAAGTAGTTGTAATTCTCTTTCTTTTTAACTATCTTATGCTTTGGAAGAAAATGATTTACCATTTTCTTTAGAAGCCATTGTACTGATGTTAGAAATTTATTCAAAAAGAGTGTGTCACACTCTGACTTTTGATAGTCATTGTTGATGGTTGTTTGAAGGAGGCTTGTAATATTTGTCACCAATTTTGTCTGCAATTGGCAAGTTGGCTAGTTGTTTTTATGCAAGTAGCATCTCACTTTGACAACTACTTTCATGCAAATGCTTGAAAGTTGACAAACATTAACGTACAAGATGTTTCCCATCACAGATAACATGGTTGTCAACTAACCTACCCATGGTCCTACCAAAGGGTGGTACACCTTCTGATTTACATGTGTTTTATTAATAGTTTGGAAGTCTTGGTATTGATAGAGCATGATAAAGTAACTTAAATTTGTTGGAAATTACTAAGCCCTCAAAATTTTGACACTAGGGCACTTCACTCTGATCTCCTCTTTAAAGACATTTTATTGAATAAAGGGATTTACTCATGGAGACTGATTTTCGCTAATCAAACGTTATTGATGGAAAGTTTTACTCGTGAACAATATTAATAAACAAGATTGTTTGTTGGAATACATTAAACATTGGAAGTCAATATAAACTTGTATATTTTGTCTCAACATTTTCTAAAGGTACTGTACTTGTTTCACTTTGGTTTACAAACTTAGTCCCCTCCCCCCCCCCATCTGACAAAAATGCAAATTTCCTTTTGACTTTCATTATTTAATGTATTTCAACATGCAATCTGGTTTATTTATTATTGTACATGAATAAAACTTCCCATCAATAATGTTTGCTAAACAGAAGTATAGGGAAAATTGTATTGGGCTTAAATTGTAAACTTAAGTGGAAAAAGTACACTATCTAAAATAAATATTGAGAAAAATGATGCAATGCTAAGACGACAGATTGAGAATGCCATTGTGGACCTTTATGATATTAACAGTTTACCTTTGATGTCTTTCAACACTATGCTCATCCTCTCCCAGCTGGGCATCACTAGATGTTGAAAGAACATGTCCACTTGGTGACTTCTTGAGCTTTTTGACATGTTCCTTTTTCCCTGAACTAACAAGGAACTTTCTTTCATTACGAAATTTGTCACCTAATTTTACTCTCCAGTAGTCCTGTGATAAAGATAAGCAAACAGGAAGGAGTCTCAGCAGATGTCAGCAGACACTGCACAAATCTTTCTTTAAAATATTGCTTCTGAAACTGGCGTCCAAACAAAAGATTCCTTACCCATGTGCCTAACTCATCAAGTACAATCTCAGAATGTCAATTTTATGAGGGTAACCTTTCATCCTAAAAGTAAGTCTTCTTTTTAAGTAGTTATTTCCTGTCTATACATGCAATCAACTAAACTACCCTTTCCAAGACATGATGATGAAAATATTCTTGATTCTACAACCCCTAACTATCTGGTAAAGCACTTCTTGGCTCTGACTGGTCAATATGGTGTCATGTGACCATTAAAAAATTATGATTTTCATAATATTACACACTTAGCTTTATTATTAGACAACACATCACTAGCAACAGAACATTTTGGAGGGCACTAAGACAGTCTGTGGCTGTTATGCAGCTGAGTTGTAGCAGTCAACTACACTGACTGAATCATAAACTGTCTCAACTCCGAATCTGGCAAAATAACAGACTCATCTTCAGCTCGTTCAGCTACTTTTCCACATTTGCATGGTTTACTCAGCAATAACAGTCCAAGTATAAAATGTAATTTATTCCTTTATAATTTAGTCGTTTGGTTTATTTTGTTTGGACATTCATGAATTAATTCAGCATTAGCACTAAAACATTCAGCATATTGGGTGCACTTTGGGAGATTTTGCTTAATGTCTACTTAAAGGGACCAAGGCTTCACTCCATATACACCTTTTGCTATGGGGCTGTATGAATTCACAACAAAAGTGACAAGAGGGGCTGGAAGAAATGGTGTTTGGGAGAATTAATTTAAAGTCTTGAAAAGGGACATTGTGCCTTTAAGTGAACTGTGAAAATTAGAATTCTGTATAGTATGCCACTGTATCCCACCATTCTCATTGAAAGCATCCCCAAAACTATAATTAAATGAGTACTGAAAATGGAAAGTGTTAAATTATTCACTGGCTTGTTCTACAACTATGCATATGTTGATGAAGCAAATAAACCTTGAAAATGTTTCATTTCTTGGAAAGGATGATGATGATGTAGGTGTCAGAAACAATTGTTTACTTACATATGGTTTACCACCAGGAATATCTTGAGCTAAATGTGGAAACTTTTCCACTAACGCTTTAGCTACTTCCTCATACTGGGCTTTTGAGGGGTATCTGAAGAGAAATAATTTGTGCTACATCAGTACAGAACATCAGTCAAGTTCCAAGTGTGCATTAGAGTAACTTCATCATTTCTAGTAGTCTTACCTATAGACATAAGCAAACTGGTAATCATACTAGTGCTGGGATCAATTATGAGGGCAATAAATAAATATGAATTAAAGTTAATGATCTACATGAATCTTAAAACAACGCTATGAAAAGTGAAAGGTAGTTGAAAAAGTCATGTCTGATATGATTTGAACGCTTAAATTCTCTCTATTGCTGCAGTCACCATACACATGCTGGGCAGGGACTACGCACTACTACTACTAGTAGTAGTCAGTAAGTGCCCTTGACCAAACCATTTAATTTGCACACTTGAGTAATCATTAAATGAATAAGAGAAGATTCAATCTAACTACTGAAAATATTCCCACAATGAAACACTCAAATGAAATGAAAGTGTTTAGGACAGCAGAAAAAATCCACCACATTTAGGTTACATCTTTATAGCTTCTGTCTTGATGAAAGTTAAGGTCTAACAATAATGTGACAGGAGGCTGTTGTTACAGTAACACAGACCAAATGTGCTCACAACACCTCTCTCTGAAACTATACGTAAAGGGAAATATTGCATTTGTCTTACTGAAAATTTACATGTTTTTAAAACCAACACAGATACAGAATGAAAGATAATACAAATGAGGCTGTACACTAGCTTTCTTTTCAAGACACAGTGTTCTCACAGATAGAAATTCAGTTATTTGTTGCTCAAGAAAAATTTGTTGCCCCAAACTCTCAAAACTTCAGATGATACAACTTCTGTAATTCTTGTAATGTATCATATTGTAAGAAGATAAAGCTATTGGTGGAGTTTACAGGTGAAACTGAATAGTTAAACGATAGTTAAAGCTACTTTCTTTGTATGCCATGTTTGTAGATTTTACATGCAGTAGTTCCCTTTAAAGTGTACAGTCTTACTGTACGATAATAAACATCAATTCAGAAGCATGCATAACTGAGTTTACCTCTCACACTCTGCCCTTTTATCAAAGAAGATTTGGATAAGCTGTCGCCTCAGCCTTTCTGAAGGAAACTCCCCCTTCTGAAGTGAGGAAAGCAGGGAAAATGGCATTACATCCACTGGTATTTCAAATGTTCTTGGCCATGGCTTCAATGGAACCTCTTCTCTATTAATAAAAAAAAATGGTCATTACCTTAGTGATGTATTCTACTAAATTGAGTAAATTTAGTGCATAGTGAGGGACATAATCAAGTCTCCAGAATGCTATCCCCTAAAACTAAAAGCCCAATTTTCATCGGATAATGCATTTGAGAGGCTGTCTGTTTCACACAGACCTGGCCAGACTTCCATGTCAAAGGGGATGGCTTTTTCGCTTTGTCAGTTCCTTTATATCTGAAATGTGCTAAGGTATGATTAAACTGATCAATACTAATTGATTTTCTTTGTACAAAATTGGTCAACACTTCCCCCCAAATTTTTGGCATCACTCCCTCTAGAAAATCGTGCATGGGATTTGGAGGCAAACCCCTGCTCACGTGAAAGTAATGTAACTTGTTAAGAGCTGAATCGCATTTCACTCCATATATACTAGCCAAGGTTTGATCCTTTTGTACAAGTACTATGTGACGGTTGTGCACTTCCTCTGCTCTTGTGGTAAATGATGTTTTAAGTTTGTCAGACGTAAGTTCCTCATATGTACACATACAGAAACGGCAAATTCTGGTTGCCCGAAAGGATTCCATAAACCCACCAAGCTGGTGACTAGCTAGGTTGTCTGCAATTATCATTGAAACAGTCCCTTGGAAAAGGAATTCTTCACCATCTTTATATACTTGTATGCCTGAACTTCTAGAGTCTGGAGATGTTCAATTAACTGTTCAGATATCTTAGACAGACCATACTTCTGCATTAACGAACTCTTGCACAACCAGATTATTTGGATTACATGCAGTTTACTCCTGTGTTTTGGATGGATGTTGCCTATGTTGAAGTACATGGCATTTATCTTTTGCTTTTTGGTAAAAGTTTCTATGGGATTGGAGACTTCAAAATCATCGTTATACAAAATTATTTGCAAAGACAGCTCAGTTGAATTAAAAAAATCATTTTGTTGATGAAATACTCCATCACTGAAGCTACTGATTTCATTCCCAATTGCCTTTGGTGAGAATTCATAACCTCTGTAAAAACATCATCATGTAAGAGCAATGACCGTACATTTCCAATACTGGAACATATTGGAATGTCTCTGTTCTACCATTTTCATCAAATCCCAACACAACCTCTACTGGCTGCACAAAAAGAAACTTACTTTCATAGTATTTCATCTGATTATGTCTTGACTGTAACTATGCAAAGCACTCTGCTAATTCACTTTGTCGTAGATAATTTTTCAGTGTAGGAAATTCCTTTAAAGTGCTCCCTGCATCTTCTAAACATTCAGTTACATGCTTTGATAGTTGTTTGTGGTTGTCCCTTATAACTGATGTTACATCAACCAGCAGTTCACTTACACGACTTTCAGGTAGCTGATATTTCTCTTGCCCATTTCCAAATCATACATGCTATGTTTTGTTTAAGATCCATACAAACTGTTTCATCACTAGATAACATAGGTCCTTGTGAATCACCATCTACATCTGGACTATGGTTTTGCTCTGGTAATTGATCTCTGAAATCAGGTGTTTCATCATTATCACTACATTTTCTGGAAACCTTGTGGTCAGGATGCTTTCTATGTATATGCCTTAAATATGATTCTGTTTTGTGGTAAACCTTTTCACATCCACCAATGCCACACCTCACACTGAAGTAAGGTTCATGGGAATGGATAAGTTTTAAATGTGTATGAATTAATTAAATTTGTTTGTTTGATATTTACTACAACGTGTACAACAAAAGGCCAAAACATGATCAGGCTTGTTGCTTGCTGTTTTACCTGATGAGGTAGGAGTAGTTGGATGCGGTGCCTTTCCCTCCATTCATAAAATCCATCTGTAAGGAAGATAAGTAGTGCACGTACTATTTAAAAACATTTGGGACTAATATACTAATTTAAAGTTCTTCTCATGGAAAACAATATAAGTTGGATACATTCAGCTAGGTAGCCTACTAGCCTAGCAGTTAAAATGCATGTATCCTGCCCGATTTGACTGCACGTCTTAACTCCATCTGCATGCTTTAACTCACAGTAGCCGATGCCAAATAAGGCCTACATTACTAATAATGATGTGAAAAATCTTAACATTCTTTTTTCACATTAAACCAAGTGTAGAAACCACTGCTGTGCTATAGCCTAGGCTAGGTCACAGGCGTTCGAAAAATTACGTACATATACTACAACACTATATATATATATGATATATATATATATATAGATAGGGCTTTTTCATTCCACTATATAAGTTATTGTGTACCTGTTTTGTTTTGTTTTCTCAAGGGGTAACTCATTCCCACAAGCAGCCGTTGCTTTCTCTGAGTTGTCCAGAGCCTATTTACTTTTAACGAAATTGTACACTATATTTACTGATCAAAGATGACTGAAATGTCAAATGAAATGAAAAATAATAATAATAATATATATATATATATATATATATATATATATATATATATATATATATATATATATATATATATATATATATATATATATATATATATATATATATATATATATATATATATATATATATATATATAACTCAATCTGCAGACAGAACTGCATGTTTCGATCTTGTTAGATCTCATCAGTGCAGGTCAGAGTAGGTTACAAGACTGAATAAAAAGAATGTCACAAGCATAACTTGCTTCAATCCAACCCTTCACGGTACACTGATTATGAGTGCCAGATTACACAAGCTCCAAAGAGCGTGCTATGCATACAGCAAACAGTATTACGCCTTGACTAAATGTCATGACTACACAAGCAGCGTGCCATCTTCATTTTGAAAGCCTGTGGGCTAGGTAGGCTAGGCCCTAAATAGTGTCCTAGGCCTAGGCCTATTCAAGTAGCATTGCTAGCCCAGGCCTACAATCTTGGAATAAAAATGAAAGGCCTAACTTAGATGCTTTTAGTTTCTGCAGGCCTATAGCCTAGTTTCTTGATTTGCATTGTGTCTAGGCCTATATTGGCCTATTCATTTTTTTGCCTGCCACTCATGTAGGCCTAGTTGATTAACTTTATGGACCCATTTTGAATTTTGATTATCCATCCCTTTCACCGATTCGACATACGTATGCTGAAAACTGACCTGCTAACTCAGCTAGGCTAGACTGACACAAGCCTATAGCCTACCCATAGGCCTAGCCTAGGCCTAGATATGATTATAATGTGCACTTGGCTACTATCTAGGCTAGAGCCTACGTACGTACTGCAAGCTAGAGCCATAGAAATAAAAGTAAGGGAGAACGACGTCAGCCGATCTGGACTGAAGCCATTGATTTGGCCAGTTTGTACGGCAACAGAGCAACTGCCCGTAATACAAATATCACGTCATTGCTTTTGCCCCAAGTATTGGCAAAAAAGCTACAAGTTTTCAAGTTAGGAGTATAAAACAAAATACTTAAGGCACCATGACTTATTTCTGTTGTGAAAATTACTCCAAATCTTTCGAAATTGCATAAAATAGGCTATAACTTCTGCAGTAGAATGCACACTGTACGTACGGAGAGACATCAATCAACCGGTCTTTTGCCGTACAACGTAAGCGCCCTCACAATTTTCGTGGCTTCACCGGGTAAACATGCACAGATGCATTGTGTTAGCGTTCTCCTTTACTTTCATTTCTATGGCTAGAGCCCAGCCTAGCCTAAGCCTAACGTTTGTTAAATTGTCCCACTGTATAGATGATATGTATTAGGTCTATAGTTAGGCTAACTTACTAACGTTTACGTGGCCTCCCTGACGTGAAATAACCACTGGCGGTCCTAGCGCAGTGTTTCCACATCCTGAATTCATTTTTCCTGAAATGGAATCTAAAATTTCCTGAAATCGGCTTGGTATTTCGTGATATTTTCAATAACGATTCTTCATGCTACTTTAATGGCTAATCCAGGATTTTACCCTGTCAAGCCATACATTATATCCATAGGCCATACGCCTTTTCCAGATTTCCCGAAATTTCCTGAAATAATCCCTCTTCCCGAAGAGCACCCAAATTTCCCGAATTTCGGGTAATTTCGGGACGAGTGGAAACACTGTCCTAGCGTTATGCTAATGGCATAGGCCTGCAGCAGTGACGTACCAGGCTGGCTACATAGCCTTGGTATGATGAAAACGTTGACTAGATAGCCTAGGCTAAGGCGGGCCTGGGAACCAAACGTCGTCACTTCAGTTTCGGTCTTACGTGGTACTGCCTACTTAAATATTTAGAATAACAAAATAAATGTTATCTACAGAAGTTCCTCCTCTTTTTCACTTGATAATATTTAATACTATTGCAAATTTACCAGGTTTATGCAGTTGAAAATGCACGTAGTGCAAGTACACTGCAGCGCAACTAGACTACTCGAATGTTATCGTACGGAGTAAAACGTGCGTCGTTTTACTCCAACATTAGTTGGCTTAATAATACAATGATTTAAATTATGTGCAACCAAATAGTACACTGTGTACTTTCTTGTGCTAAGTTATTCAAGACATGAAAACACTAAACGAGCAGGTGTAAATTTGCACTGCAACATCTTGATTAAGATGGAACGAGTTTTCATTACCGCAGCTTTATTTCAACATATCGTCATTGAGTATGTGTGCGTATCATTGTTTACTGACAGCCATTTTTCTCGTTTGAAATTCGTATTTCATGAATAACTCTACGTTAAAAAGTGAGCTTGAAAGTATAAAACTCATCATGTGCTACTGTCCTTACTCTCAAAAGTGTAAAATTTTTTTAAAGTGTACGGAGTGCTAAATGGTTCAAAACATCGAAACGTAACATCGAGCTATCCAAACTAAATCGAAGTATCGAAAGTTAACATCGAACTAACCAAAGTAACATTTAGTATTGAAACTTATCCTCGATTTATCCCAACAAAAATCGAAGTATCGAAAGTAAACATCGAACTATCTAAACTAACACAGAAGTGTTGAAACTTAACATCGAACTTTCCAAACTAAAATCGAAGTATTAAAACTTAACATCGAACTATCCAAACTAAAATTGACATGTCCAAAGTTTACATCGAGATGATTGAAACAAATGTGCTAACTGTCTGTTTGGATACTGTTAACTGCTACAGTGGCGCAAAATGATTCATATATCTAACTCAACATCTCTGGTTGCACCACTGATCTCTATATAGCCTTTTTGAAAAGTATCATTTATAACCTAATTCAATACCAAACATTTGCTATTTTACAAGTGCATATCAACATTGGAAAACTCTCTACATTATAACATTAATATTTTCGACTGAAGTGTTCAATAATGTATAGTTACTTTCATTGGGTTGAGTGTGCATTTTGCTTTTATCCTTTATAGTATCCTGCCACACTTACTTTCTCTTTCATTTTTCACTTTTCAAATGTGAGTGTTATGTTGGTGTACCAGTTCTATTGTAGGTAATAACGTAATACCTTTAACCTTAAATATGGAAGAACAATGAATAGAGGAGAGTTATATCATTGCTTCGATCGACGTTTGACCAGGGAGGTGTTATTAGCTGGAGATCCAACGAAAACTTTAATTTATGCTAATCCAATTAGATTGCCCCCAGAGTGGAGACTAAATCCTTTAATTGGGGATTATTGAACTGAAAGGCATTGAATTCCTTCGTCTAATATCCAGGAAACCTCATTCATACCTACAGCGACCCCAACAAAAAGGATTATTTGGAACAATGCTTTAAAGTCTAACTAGTTGCCGACAGTCAAGTACGAAACACTGTTCTGACATTCAAAACGACTGTTCATTGCAAAGAAACCTAATGATGCTGACAATAAACCATTGCTCATGATTTATGCAAATGAGCAAAAGAAGTATAATACTAAACTTTGCTGTCAGATTTTGACTAATTTCCGCATTCCCTCGCATGACTTAAAAGGCACACCTATATTGAACAAGTTATAAGAAACCAGACAAGTATGTTGTAAATAGCGTCCAAACGTGTCTATATCCTCAAATTAATTTACATCTTAAGCGACTGGCAATGTTAAGGCAAGGGGCAAATTTCCCGATCTGCTCTTCGAGATGTAGCAGACGACGTACCCTACTTGTACTTAGTTCCTAACAGCTCTTAAGCCTATTGAATCATAAAGAACAACACACAAAAGAGATTACTGTCGGCAACTAGTAGGGTTCAAAGAAAGAGTTTTCGTTGGATCTCCAGCTAATAACAACTCCCTGGTTTGACCAAGCTCATTAGTTGTATGTCAACCGTTCCTACGATGTAAGTGCTCATTATGGCAATTATCATGAATTTTTTCTCTTAAAATGATATGCCTTGTGTGTATAATAGTCCCTCGTGAAGCTCAGAGGATTTTCAGCATAGCGTCTACTTTCAAATGCTAATAGAAGTTAAACGGTTCGGGAGAATCCTCTTTATGGAAGAATCTATTTTTACCCCGATCAGGAGAAAAATTGGTCATGGGCGCAGCCATACTGCCTGTTCTACCCGCAATGTCACGTTTTCATTCAAATTGTTTACATTGTCAGTTACCACTGGACTTTGGAACCCCCTTGCTAACCGAAAGCCATGCGCTAATCGGAGCTTGAACACTTGTTTTGAAAAATAGTTTTTGAGCGCATGATTTTCGTTCTTGATAAACCTTGGTTTTGTTAGGCAAGAAAGCCGTTACAAAGTGTTGCATAATTTTCCCCCATTCGGGAGAAGTTTTGTTTTCCCCCAAAGGGGAGAAACTCCCTAACTGTTTAAGCTTGGGAACAACTACAAGCTTGGGAAAAGACGGGAGCATTACGTGGACTTTATCTTCCTCTTACTGCTTGTGTGTTATAAAGAGGTATCCTCCTTCTATCCATTTTGGTCCTTGAGTATTAAACTTACACAAATCCTACTAAAACATATATTTACAAATATTGATAGCACTGGTGTCAAACAAATTTTTTAAAGAGAAGAGCAAGTCTATGAACTGAAAATTGGAGCACACATCCCCACACTTGGTACCATGATGTCAGTAATTACGTATTTTCTTTTTCCCTAAACAACGATTAATTATGTCACTGCATATATTGTGCATTAGGTCATCCTGAGGATAGTTAGCAAACTTGTTTGTAGTTTAGTATAATTCTCACTTTAGTTTACGCAATTCACTTGGAACGTGCTTTTTCATTTAAAATATACTTGTTTACTTGAAAGACTACGAAACTTGCCAAGATCATCGCGTATCACATATCTCAAACGACAAGTGCTTCAACAATAGGGCCACTAGATTTGAAATTGAATTTATTAGTGAATGTAAAACTTTTTGACGTTTGTTGAACACCTGTGCAATAGCCTTACGAAGGAAAGTGCTTGATTTCATTTAAACGAGGTCTTAGTGGCCACGATAGCTAGTGTAGCAAGAATTGATTTCGAAAATGTAAAATAAAAATATAGAAATGAAACAGTTTTGTGGATGTCTGTCCTTATTGTAAACTTCTGCTTCACTTTTGTTTACAGCGCAGATGTATCCGTCTACCCAGCATTATATTTATTCTTGGAGGTCATTCAGTTGCCGTATAGGGAAAATCCTGTACAAAAAATTAGGACGCAAGTGTGTACTTCATTTACCGAAGTAGTCCAAGAGTGTCAACCTAGACGGACCTCTTTTTCGAATCTCCCCTCCGTCTAGTGCAATCACATTTTTAATTGTTTCTGCAAGTTATTCTTATTAAAGTTTAAAAGATTTACGAAGACCTACCCAAAAGTCACAACACTATTTCTCGTTGCATGTATTTTACGATGGATTTATGGTTAAATTAGTTACATGTTGTTGAATACCACTATCATTTCAACAATTGTTAATTATTGAACCTGGTTATGCTTCTGAAGGCACTTGCAAATAATCTTTTTGAAATTAACTATCTTCGTTAGTCTTCAGAACAAGCCCAAAGCCACGGAAAAGTGGAATGGCAGGATGCAAATCCCCGAAAAAAATTTTCCTCCCTAAAGAATTTCAGGTTTTTATGGCCTTTACACAATTTTACACATTTCCCACCACCCCCTCGAAAAGATACCTCCAAGGCATCTTTCCCTCTTACTTTATCTGGCTACGGGCCAGCTGCTTTAGAAGCTTTTAACAATAAACGATGCATGTGCCATTTTTTCTACTGTCCATTTTATTCGTTTATTAAACGTTTTAGGACATGCTTCGTCAGAGGTCTGCTTCCTGAACGTTTATTACCTGTCTTCAGTTACAGGTCATGAAAGTAAAATGGATGTAAATTTCTACCCCAATTTTCAAAAGATCTTCCAATGAAATGCTTTTGTCCAAATAAAGACTTCTGAATAATGATGATGTATCTGAAGATGGATTTACAGCCTTCTTAATAGTATTGGGGGGGGGGGGGGTACTCTATGCCATAAGGCATACACACATCTTAATTAGAAACACATTGCTCAAATCTTACTCAACCTCACAAAAGCGATGCATACCTTTAAATTCCTCTGGCAACTCAAGTAGCGGATTACAAATCTTTGTCGCAGTGTCTGTATGTTCCGATAGACTTAACACTAATGTTCCCAGCTTAACCTAATCCCTATCCTAACAGTAACCTTCACTTAGACTTGTCGGAATATAAAATATAAAGATTTCAGAATATGGAGTTTGTTCCCACACTGTAACGTAGACCCCTTGCAGCAAAGCGACCAATATTTTGCTTCACGTTTTCACTCCTTACGTAATAGCTTACCAGATGGCATTGTATTATTTCGTATGTTCAAGCACTTTTCTACTACATAAAAGGCACGCGTCGAAGAATGTACTTCTCAGACTAATTTGGTACCAACGACTACACAAAAACATAAGGTGGGGAGGTCATTTGTGGATCTGACTTCTTTGACAAAGGCCTAGCTTCATGCAGGTTTTTACGTCGAAGGACAGTCTAGCCGGGCGCCCGTACCCCCCCCCCCCCCTCCTCCGAATTTTATTGAAGTAGTTTAGTTACAGTCCTTCGGAATAGTCTACCTTCAAAAACCACGATGCTTGTTCTCCCAAATCCGAACAGCTGCCTGTATGGCAGTGCAAATTTTGAGATTAATGTGGGGTAAGGATTAATGTGCGCAATTCTCCAATGGGGGAGAACCAAGTTAAACTCATTTCAGCCTTAGGAAAAATTCTACAATTTTCATGAAGACAAACATTTCATCAATAATCTTTTCCCTCTTTGTGATAGTTTTATGTATTCATCAACAAATAGGCATGCATAGCCGATACAATACAATTATTTAAACTTTCCAAGGTTATTTCGTTGAAATGGTTAGATATCAAGAGATGGACGTAAACAGTAAACTACTATCAAACTACACTTTCAAATTGCAGGCGGTAATCCTTTTAATTCATGCATTGCGTGTTTTCCTCTTAAAGTAAATACTTATGTTTAAAGCTGTTTATTTAATTAATGCTGCTTTCATTTTCTGAAACATATGAACAGGTGAGTATCTTTCTACCTACCATAGTTTATATGTGTTAGCAATAAGATATCAGACACAGGAAAGTTGTTTGCTCAGCTAATTGGGTGAAATGAAAGTTAACTTCTGACTAGGCTACTGTGACTCAAGAAATAATATCATGAAATTCCTACCTAATAAAGAAGTCTTGTCCACCCAGGAAAAGAGCGAACTTAGATTAGGCCATGCTTTTTGATCTGGCTACCCCGACTTCATACTTAAATTCCTTTCCTCTGTTAATGAGTTAAAAGTGAGTACGCACTGTAAATTATCGGGTTCAAGTAAAGAAAATACAGAAAGTAACATTTCACAGAATTGCTGATGTAATGGTTTATTCATTCCTTTTTGTACACTGTGCGTTTTTGTAAAAGACTTTTCATCTCGAGTTACTATACTAGTTTATATTCTGTGATGCTACCATTTACATAAACATCATTACACGTGAATGATATGACATAAGAATTTATCAGCTTTTTTCAATATTTACTTTTTCTGTAACTTGTAGCGAATTTTTGTAAAATGACACCAAACTTTATCTTGGATTCTATCAAAACTCATGTAGCGGA
The DNA here is from genome assembly GCA_029531755.1 of Holothuria leucospilota. Classification (NCBI taxonomy): domain Eukaryota; kingdom Metazoa; phylum Echinodermata; class Holothuroidea; order Aspidochirotida; family Holothuriidae; genus Holothuria; species Holothuria leucospilota. The sequence goes on from CM055972.1 coordinate 3,540,750, forward strand.
CAACTGTCGTACAATCCAGTGATAAAATAGGTATCAGACTTACCGGAAAGACAGTCTACATTCAAAAGGAAACTAGTAGGCCTCACTGGCGTAGCTACGGCATATGGGAACGATTCGTGTGATTTTGTTCACATTACATTTACCACACAACTCTCGCGCTGTCTGGATCACAAACGTAAACAAAGATTAGGACCGTACCATTATTTTTCAGGTGTAGTGCTGCGTGCATGCAGTGTACATACAGCGCGCAGCGATTGTATCTGCGGCCTACACTTGAATCGCTCGTGTTATGTTGTTCAAATTTGGCCAGTGAGGGAGCCGATGGTACGGTGTAACTTGTTTGGTAGGTCCCCGAGATAGACCCTAACGTAGTCGTGGAGTTTTCACTGATTTTTACAAAGATTTTAAGCCAGGTTGGTTGTACAGTAGCACCCGATACACCTATATTTTTACAATTTAACTGAACAAAAACTGTAGCACGTGTCAGTGTTGTAACGAGTTATAGCCAAGTCACTTTTTTTTATTTTACAAGTAGGCCTAAAGCCTAAAGGGAAAAATCTTAGGCCAAACATTTACGTCATATATCATAGGAATAAAGCGAAGACTAGCGTCACTGACTCGACCCAGATTTAGAAAGTAAACGACTCGACTCGACTCGACTCGACTGCAAAATAAGCGACTAATTTATCTGGCATTTGCCACGAGAAACGCTTTCACTAACGTATGAGAGTAATTGACATTTAAATAGTAAGTTTTCATCAGTTGATAAATAGTAAGATCTGTTGGCACAGTGGTCATGGGGGAAACCCGAAATTTAAACGTTCCGAGGTCAAATAAAGTTCTGCACTGTGTTCGATTCGCACAAAGGAAACATTTTTTTTCAGCAGCATATTACAGTTTAAAACTGAAAATGGTCGCCACCAGTGTTTACTGTATATTTTGCTGTGAAAATAAGCTGGTAGTGAAGATGGTTTAATGCTTCATTCTCAATGACCACAATCAATTTGGTAAAAACCTCACACACAGCTTCCTGCAAGTTATTCGCTTCCTGCGGTTCCCCCACGGGGGCGTTTTCCCTCAACCGGCCTACCGCGGCCTGGACCCCACACCCACAAGGGATCGATTTTCGCCGTTACGGCGCCTTAGACCCAGCTCTAATCGTACATGTTGGTTTGCTTCTACGACGGAACGTTAATGCCTATGTATGAAAAAGTTTGGCTTAGGCCACTGGCTAACCCACAAACTTTTGCTCTGCTTGTCGGCTCGTAAATCGGGGGCTCTTTAATCACCCGTATCACCAAAATTGGGCGTTCCATAAACTTGTTTCAAATACTCTAACCATCGGCGGAACCATTCCTACATTAGGATATCGACATGGTGAGATAAATTATACTCACCATGTCGACATCTCTTTGCTTAGGAAGTCGACATGGGTAAGATAAATTATCTCACCATTGTCGAGCTTCCTAAATTCAAGATGTCGACATGGTAAGATAAATTATCTTACCATAACGGACTTCCTTAAGCAAAGGATGTCGGACATGGTGAGATAATTTATCTCACCATGCCGGACTTCCTGCGGCAAACGGATCTCGACATGGTAAGATAAATTCATCTCACCATGATCGACAACTTACTGAGCCAAAGGATGTCGACATTAAGTAAGATAAATTATCTTGCCATGTCGAGATATCTAAGCCAAAGGTTAGTGTCCAGCTTGGGTTAAGCATAAATAATCTCACCATACATCAGATCATGCAGACTGGCACTTTAGGAGCTCCGTACACGAAAGTCCAATTTTCTGGGGTAGGAATTTTAACATTTTTAACGTGTTCAATACGGCATGGGTAATTTTGTCGTATTGTTCAAAGAAGAAGAGTCGCCATATATTTCGATGTGTCTGCAATTTCAAGGTAATTTTAAAGGCGATGTTGGCTCTGGCAACGTCCGCCTATCGTAGTGGGAAATGTCTCCATCGAATCTTTATTCGCAAGGGCAAATTATTCCGACCCACCGTTGTAAGTCTGCCAACTAAGTCTAATTCCAGCCCTACTCAAATTCCAAAACAGAAATTTGGCTTGCCCAGCGACAGATTAAACTGACGTAAAACTTGCTCAGTCAAGTCCTTATCCACCCATTCGGCCTATTCTCTATGTCAAGGGCGTAGGCTGGGGGGGGGGGGGGTGCATTGGGTGCACGTGCACCCACCCGTTGAGGCAGAGGAGTTCCGCTCTGGCCTGGGAAACAGAAAAATGCACTCCTTCTGTTTTCAACAGCTGTGAAAACAAGGACGAACATGACTTTTGTTACAACCGATACTGTAAAAATCAACCGATAATGTAACAACGACCGATAATGTAAAAAAAAAATTACCGATAATGTAACAAAACTAACCACCCCACCAGAAATAATGTAAAAAAAAATGTGTTGTATAAATGGTGGTAGCAAAAGTTTTCCTTCCGTATATCACCCCTTGAGGAGTTGTTAGAGTGTTCCCCTATTACTAGATACACGGTGCGCATTCAAAGCTGTGGGAAAAAACGGCATGTTTTCCCCATGGAATGCTAACATTAATCCAAACCCAAACCAACCTCCCAAACGCCTTTCCTATGTTATCACAGGACACAATAGCGCCATATCACCTTTCGAGTTTTAAGGGGTAAATTAAGGGTTGGTAAGAGAGAGGCACCTTCCCCGGGGGCAAAGCGAAGCACGGCCCCAAAATTAGTGTTAGCATATATGGAAAAAATGCGTTTTTTCAACTTAATGCATACAGTGTAGCTAGTAGGAGAAAGAACAGGCTTGTGACTCACAGGAACGGTAGGCCAATGTAGTGCATGGCCTTTTGACGGGGTAATCCCTTCCCCGGCGCTATCATCTCAGAGATAGGAGCCTTCTCCGGAGGTAAGGCGCAACTCGGCCACGTATTAGTGAAGCCATATATGGCAGGAAAAACTTTCACTCCACATTTAACAAATGTAATCGAAATCATATTCCTAAATTTTAATTAGTAACCATCTAGTATAAAAACTGGGTGTTTTGAAATGCCTAAAATCTGCTCTTGGGATAACTGACCCTAAAACTGGCTTTTTTTAAGGCCCGCACATCCCACTACGACCGAGAGACGGGATGACTGACTTCGGATCTGTGATCAGCGTGGTCGATAACCTTTAGGACCAATTCTTATCAAGCGTGAGTAGCTTCGATTTCATCCCCTTCTTCCCCTGGGGTGGGGAATGGGTGAGAGGGATAACCTTCCTTCAGCTTCAGAATAACGATAATAACACTCCTGGGATTTCGGACATGATCATTTCTAAAATATAATTTTCATTCCTTTAGTTTTCGAAATATCTGGCTTTATTAGAGGGCGCCCTCTATTGAGCCATAGACCTATACAAATAAGCTGTGCCATCAATATGGCCCACATTTATGTAATAAAATATGTTGCAGTCCTTTCATGATATTTTTTATCATAGATATGTTCTTTTTGGTGAGCTTGCGGAACATCAGAGGAGTGAGGGCGCTTTAAGTATATGAAGGAGAAATATTATAGCATTATGTATTGGCCTAGACAATTGAGAAAAAGTGACCTTTAATTCTGCTGTCTTTCAATGTACCTTTTTAAGGGAAATATACCTTCAAGAGGGCGCTGTGAAATAGGGGTGAGAGCCCCTTCCCCTGGGGTATGACCTACGACCTTTCTGAATTAACGTATGACTTTTTTGATAAAATTCCACGTTTCCAATTCCATATGAAAACGTCCTTGGAACAGTTTTTACATTATCGGTAAATTTTTTTTACATTATCGGTAGACGAACTTTTTTACATTATCGGTAAATTTTTTTTACATTATCGGTTCAAAGAGTTTTTTACATTATCGGTAATTTTTTTTTACATTATCGGTTGTTTTTACATTATCGGTAATTTTTTTTTTACATTATCGGTCGTTTTTACATTATCGGTTGATTTTTACATTATCGGTTGTAACAACTTTTGTCCACACACCAACCTACATCGGTAAGTTTGGTAATTGAATTACAGGATGCGCCTTGAATATATATGAAGATCTATAGAGCCACGGTATCAGAGCCCTCTATATCAGAGCTCTAAATATAGAAGTCTCTGTTCTTTAGCTTACGAAGGTCTAGTGTCATGTAAAATCTTCCCTTAAAATTATTATTTCCATTATTTTAAGGAGTGCGAGTGCATTGAGACGCTTGCACTCATATCTACGGGTCACTATGGGCCAGGGGAGGTTGTCATCTTTGGCTCTGATACATATTCATTATACCAAACAAATTGATCTTGATCGGGTGGTCGGCATCTACGCTTCTCTCCACCCAAGGCGACTAGAACTGAAGTCCCTCATCAAACCATAGGTAATGTACTAATTAGTCCAATGATTATCTCTCAGACTGAGAGTTACGACATTTAAGTATTTTGTAAATAATAAAATTGACAGTTGCCATATGTTGTCCATGTGAACTTGAGGAAAAACCCTGTTGTTTTGTGCTTGAAGCTCAAGGTTATTTGAGGTGACCAGCAGAGGTCAAAGTCTTGAAAAACCTTATAGAAGGAATATCTGAAGAACAAAAAAGTCTCTGAAACCTAGTAGGAGTGATATCTGAGGAACAAAATAGGTGATTGAGTTCCTATTTGACATGTAAGATGTACATGAGAGTATAGCTGACCTCTTAATCTGTGTCAAGGTCATTTGAGGTCAGCGGAGGTCAAAGTCTGAAAGCCTTGGGAAAACCTATCAAGCTAGAATATAAATATGGCGACATTTCAATTTGAATAAAAAAGTCATGCATTAAAGATTCGTGTATCATTTAAATTGAGAAACGGCAGACAGGAGATCACTTTTTGAAGGATGTGTACATGTGGCTTAAGGCTCGGGAAATGCTGTTTCCGGCCATCTGGGGGGGGGGGGGGTTTAAAACCGTAAATTTTCTTGTACGCTCCGCGCCAAGCAATGCTGGCGCTCCGCTTAGATAGTCTTCCTGGTTCCACCTACCCGAAATGTGCACCGCCCCATGCCAAAATTCAGCCTACGCCCTTGTATGTTGTCTGCTTTGAGGTGGTCTAGACTACTGATCTGCACAAATTATCATTAACAAATCAGACTAAAGGTGTTGGTTGAATTTGTCAGTGAAGGGCAGTCACCAATTGTAAATAGAAATAACCTGGGCTTCCTAAATATGCTCTTGCCTTCGTGCAATAGCCCCTTTAAGCCATCATTAGACTAAATCTGGCTTCACTGAGGTACTAGAGGTAAAAACGAAAGCTTTTATAATGATTTACCAATTTCGTGCTCAAATTATTAAAATTTCATTACGCCTCAATCAAAAGTGTTAAGAAATTAAGAAATGTAGTCCCGTCAAATTTGAAGCCCTTCTTGCATTAGCTTTGGCTAACTGTAGTCTTCTTGGTAGTTTGGTGGACTGGTAATTGTGAATGTCTCATTATAATCTGTCACCTGCTGTTACAATAAACACAATATTGAAGACTCAACCTTAACCATTTAAGAAGGAAATGAAAATCCGTCAACTCAGCAATTCTGTAAATTATTAGTTTCTTTTAATATACATGCCACAGACTCATATGATTAGTTCTAACTTGTTCACGGGTTGAGGAAGTACTTTAAGTATAATGTAGGGGTAGCCAGACAAGGAAACGTAATTAAAGTCTGGTACCTTTCCTTGTAGAACAGACTTTCTGATCTGGTAAGAATTATGCGAAGCATTGTCCCTTCAGCCAAATTGATTAGGCTACGTATAATTTCACGTTGACTCGATGATGCTATCTTGGCAAACATTATTGGTTTGGCTAATACTGTAAATATTACTAAGCAGGAATACGCCCGTCTGTTCAAAATTTGTTTGTTTAGTAGTCATGAAATTGAAAGTGCTGTAATTCAGGAAACCTGATGTGACCAGAAATATCCTAACACCACCTCCTTGACGGAAAAAGTCTGGAGCCAGCCAAGGTAGATTCGTGATGACTTGTGTATTTACGTTGGCATAATAGCTGAGATTACGTATAGAGTCTGATAACACATAAGTCAGCAACTCCCTGGATAAGTTAGGGGCAGGTTTAGTAGTGAAAAACAGTTTTGTTGTGCAGGGCAATGTCTTTATATCTAAAGAAGGAAATAAGCTTGGAAAAGTTATACACTAAACCGCGAGTGATAATGGTTGTAGGCTAGCCTGCAGTGCAACAAGAAGGAAATTATTAGCAAACATTCTGATATAAAGCGCGTCTCCGTAGAGGATGTATATATCAAATGTTTACCTTTAATTTACTGCAATGAAAAGACATGCTAATGTTCTAAATTTTACACAAGCTTTATCTTACACGGTAATGTGATAACCATCCTGGTCGACGGGGAACGCTAGACCACTGTGCAATTAGAATGTATCTACAGTCGTTAAAATTTTGCTTACTAATTCCGGAGGTTCCCCCGTATTTCCCCGTATGGGGGAATCTAGTTTTCCCCAAACTTGGAGGAAACTTGGTCATGGACTCCTCCATTTTGCCTATTTCACCTACGATACCTGGTTTCTGTGTTGACATTTTCAGTAGAGAATGGTTTCTGGAACCCTCTTGCAACGTTTGTCGGTGTAATGGTATTTAATACATATTTGCAGGAACCGCAGGGCCAATTTTGAATGGGGAGAGGGGGGGGGGGGCTAATCATCGAAGAGGCCCAATATGTTCAAGAAAGTAAAAGCCTCAGTTCCCAGTTTAAGGCGGCCCAAAATGTCCACGGCAGAAAATGTGCGGGGCTAACCCCCCTAGTCCCCCCGTCTCTGCGGTCCCTGTGTTGTAGTCGCTACCGAAAAGACAAGTCCTAATTGTTGTTTTACCACGCCAGGTTTTGAGAAAAATGCAAGTTGTTGAGAGGTGTTCGTTCATGTTAAGTCTTGTCTATAATAGGCTAGTAAGCCTACATATTGTGTTGAATAAGATTTCCTCATTCGGCAAAAGTGTGGTTTCTTCCAAACGGGACCGAAAATCTCCTAGACTGATTACCAGGGTTCATAACAAAAGCCAGACTGCATGGAATTTGGGCATACGAGAAATTTAGTTTCACTTTAATGGCAATTAACTCTTGCTCATAAATCTTGCAGATCTTCGTTACCTAGACCAATTGTATAGAATTTTGCTTCTTTATCAACTGCACAGTTGGAAACAAACTGATTTTTTTGGTTACTGTGTTTCTTTTTTTATTGTAACTGTTTACTTGTTATGCACTTGTACTTTCGATGTATGATAGACGGTAACCTTTGAACTTTTGTAATAACTTGTTTGTATGATGAACAGCAGCATCATCATCATCTGTGATATGTTCCCAAATCAATTGTTGATAGCAATACAATGAATTGTCAGTAACCATCATGGTATAATGTTCCCTTCAAAAGATAATGAATAATTACTGAAGACCTTTCAAGGAATTTGGATAAATCTCCTGTTACAAATTCGTTACACATTACAAGTAGTAGCTTCCAGCTAATACACATGATTCATTTGACAGCTATTGCTACAAATCCACTTTGAAGAAGTAAGTTATTAGTCTTCAAGGAGCAGCTTGGAGTTTAATCAAGTAGAAGTCCCCATTTGAAAGGCTACCAATTCTCCTAAAAAGCAACTTTTAACATTTCTCCTTGTTTAAATTTTTCTGACCGACAAACGCTTTCTTTCCCGGCAAGAGCAATTTGAAATGAGATGTCACTCCTTAGCCTGACAGTCACTTCCAAAATGTTATTTGGTCTTTAGCTCAAGAGCTCAGTCGATCGAGCTATTGCTATCATGCACAGGTGTGAAAACGTCTGTTACTTTAAGGCCATGTACTTGAAACAATGCAATGTTGTAGTCCAAACTCAATATATGAGATAGAGACTACCCCTGCGAGATTGAGACGCCACTTCAGAGACCGTTAAAGGCATTTTCCAGTAGCTTTTCACAAGGGTCCCACGTGAAAGAGAAAAAAATTCAGTTCATACCCTCTAAATCCCGTAGCAATACTCTTTTCCTCACTCGAGATATTTAATATTAAAGACTACTTATTTTTGTCAAAAAGTACTTCCAGTTCTCATCAATGTCACAGAGTGTTATGTAAAGTTGGCATATTGACCCAGATTTCTTTTGCTTTCCTTTATAATTGAATGTCCTGTTGTCCTTGAAGTTTGATACTGTTGGAATGTTTGAATATCTTTCCATGTAGGTTTAGCATAAATCTACACCATATGTACGGCATAACAAACAAAGTTGCTAAATATTCCCTACAACAGTGTCAATATCATAATGAAGTTCAATGCTTTGTCAAGTTAATGTGCCGCGATGACATCACAGATTTTCCATAATGCACTTTATCTTGAGAAAAAAATGCATTTCTTTGAAAATTAGTATTTTCCAAACGCTACAAGTTATTGAGATGCGGTTTTCACCTAGAAGGGAAAATATTTCTGCACTTTTTGAAGTCATTGATTTTTGTTACTGGCAAATCCATTTAAGTCTTCAACTGGAGTTCTTATTGACTTTTGATACAATTATTTCTACCTTAGCGCCTTATTCTGCAACACATGCCGTCCTTAAAGTCATGTCTCATAATGCTGCATGATATTGCGTGAAGTGTTCGCACTATTCATTGTGACATCATTCGTATAGTAGTTTACATGATGTCATTATGGTGGTCCCCACAAGGAAAACTTTGAAATTCAACACTGCATGTTAGATGCGATATCTTGGGATCTTGCAGATGAGATAATTCACCAACTTTGTAGTAAACAAGATAACCTAAAGAGGAAATGTTTGACCTATTTGATTTGTTGACTACATTTTACCTCCATTTTATTACATTCTCAACTTGAAAGTTGAGGTAGAGAAATATACTTGTTGCCTTTTGTAAGCCCCGTTAAATTTTGTATCATATTTTGTTCAAAGGCCCCTGCCACCCCTTTGGCTTATATTGCCCCCTGAGTTGCGGAGACGCCCCCAAAAGGCATTACCACACCCACTAGTATTGACCATTGTGCTGAAGTGAAGTGTTTTCAATGTTCGATTTGGGTGTGTCAGGAAAGAAATTGGAGCACTATTAATGCAAAAAACCCGTCAAGGTGTTCCAAGCACTATTTTCATCGTATCCTTCCTCGATGCAAAATGATATTTTGAATGAAGTAAGAAGTCTAGAACCTCCATCTTATTAAACAAGCTCTTTTCCTTAAAATCTTAACTCTCATGGTACAAAAAATTGAAATCAGTGCAAAGGGTCACTTGTGAGCATTCCTATTAAAGGAAGCTTGAGCCCATTGAAAACTTCTTCAAGGTTCCAGAGGCCACAAAGTGGACCAAAAATTTGTGCCTAAGGTAATGGAGGAATATGGGCGTGGTAGAAAAGGAATTGAAGTACTATTTATGCACAAAAATCGTTAAGGTATTCCAGGCACTTTTTAACCATATCCTTTCTCGATGAAAAATGGTATTTTGAATGAAGTGAAAAGTCTGGAACCGCTATCTCATTATACATATACCCTAATAGCTTAAAATCTCAACTCTCATGGTACAAAAAATTAAAATCAGTGCGAAGGGTCTACTTGTAAACTTTCACTTTAAAGATATAGTCACAAAGGGGATTAAATAATTGTGCCTAAGTTAATGGAGGAATACTTAGTGGAGTGCTATCTTTCCGAGAATAATGAAAGTGTCTGTTTTTTATGCCAGTCGGAAGCATTGTGGCAGAAAGATCATTTTCATGTGTGAGTATTCATAGCTTTATCTCCGAAATACGATGTCAGCATAGAAGCAGGCAAATTTTGCTGTAATCCATGAACGCCGGCAGGCGCAATTCTTTTCCCACAAGGTTATGGGCAAATCATGCCAATGGACCAATCAGCTTCCTGTAAATAGGCCAAACCCCTAATTCCAAAATAACAGCTTTTCGACCCTTTTCTTGTAATTCTTACACCGGATTATGAAAGAACAGACCAAATAACCCCAGTCCTCTTAACCCTAACCCTAAAAATAACCCTAACCATGATTTTGAAACAAATTAGAAACATTTGAAAATCAAATTTGCCCATAACCTCGTGGGAAAAAAATGAGGCTGCCGGCACAGTTCCGTTTCACAAAACACACATTGACAAAAGATAAATGGCAATATACCTTCGTCAAATGATGAGGTCACTTAAGTTTGTTTGATAACAGCTAACTCTCTTCTGCGAGATCACCAAATATCTCGGGTACTTGAAATGAAAAGTCCAGAAAGTACGATGGAAGTCTTATCGGATATCTTACAAAATTTTCTCTCCTAACTCTAACATATTTTAGGGCCTGAAATATGACATGATGATTTTTAACACTGACAAAGACGGCAGGTTGCCGGAATGGTGGCCGAAGTTAAAGCGGGGATGGTGTTTAAAAAAAAAACTCCCTGGATAAATTTTGTCGGTTCGCAAAGTAGACCGACAATTTGGGGTCTTTTACTGGAGAAAATTTGAAATTTGGGATTTCCTGAAGAATCTGCTATTCTTGAGAGCAAAATCAAACACTCTGTCTGGACGACTGGTGGCCGTCGGGGATGTCATGCTGTACCATGCCCATTAAGGCTTTCCAACAAAATTTAAAACTATCGTCGTCGGGGGCCATGGCCTGCTGCCTCCATCGTTGTATGACCCCTGTCACAAACATTGCATTCTTTAAATTATCGGTTAAAACCTACATTGCTATAATTATTCGAAAATATTTATGAATTCATAGAAGTGTGTAAGGTTTTACAACACCGAACTGAAAATGTGAAAGGGATATGGTTTTCACAACATAGACAGTAAAATGATCGCAATTTGCAAGTCCCATGGTAGTTTTGGCTAGCCATTTTAATTGATGCCTTAGTCTTAACCAGTAAATTCATAGAAGGTACAGTTACCTTAATAAAACCTCAAAGTTTCCTAATGAGTCATAATAATAAATCAAGTGAAAATGATTTAAACCATTATGACACGACAAATCTAAAGTAATAATTTCAAACTTTAGACCTATTAATTGCAGGGGATTATAAACAACAATCTGGGCTGAAAACTGTCGATCCATAAGCGACACATTCCTCCTTCATTCATGGTTATTCGCCCATGCTAACACTGCACCGTCTCTAACTAGTGATAAATAATAATTAATAATAATTTAAATTTATAATGCGCACATATCCATCCTGCAGGATGCTCAAGGCGCAAAGAAAGAAAAGTTACAGACATTTACAGCAAATCAGGAAAAGCTTGTTTCATGAGATGGGTCTTGAGCAGTCTTTTAAAAACTAAAATGTTGTTACTGGATTTCAGTTCAAGTGGGAGTGCATTCCAGAGGCGAGGAGCAATTACTTGAAAATATCTATCACCCCAAGAATGTGATCCATGAAATCTTACCTTATACTCTACTTAAACTACAATACCGTGATTTGACAAAAAGAAACTCGAAGTTTGGTGTGATACGTTGCTTTGTTATCTTTAATATAGTCAGCCCCATTTCATTAGTAAATAACCAGCACTTTAATCTTTCAAAACGTTTTACTTAATTTTGCCAAAATAGAAAGAAAAAATTGATTGAAAGAATCGCACAGATTTATTCAGCTGCAAATACACATGATGTAACAGAAGAAAGTTTTTGTAGGTACAGCCATTATTAGCATAGGCGTAGGAAGCTTTTCGAGACTGGGGAGGGGGGCGCTGAACCTTGTGTCGGATCGCCGTCCCGGGGGAGGGGTCTAATTTTTGGGTATTTGAAGGTCCTCAGATGCAATTTGGTGAAACATTTTGGACAAACGTGAAAGAAAATTACTGCAAATTTTGGACATATCCCACAGAAGAGACAAATAGGGGCTTTTGCCCTTGGATCTTGAGGGGGGGGGGCGGAAGCACACTTCAGGCACCCACATTTTTGACTGGGGGGCTAAAGCCCCCAGCAACCCCCCCCCCCGCTTCCTACGCCTGTGAATGTTAGTGACACTTTTTCTGAAACTGGGTAAACAGAGCTCGTCACAAGTATCTTCAAGTTAGTGACAAGCAACTCCAGGAAATTTAGGAAGTCTCACTGAATGATTTTGTCATGTCCGTTTTCGAGTCTGATTTGAGTCTAATTTCAAATGGAAGTTAAAGAGTTTAAGCGCCGAGGTCACGATACATTTGTTCTGAACACAGCAAATTCCCTTGTCAAGAAGTCGAGTTGTACTATAGGTGACATCCTAATTTGTAGGTAGAACTTCGAGGAAGGGGAGTATTTTAAAAGAGCAATATTGACTTTGGTGATTTCGTTAGACAGTTCAATTCGAAATTAACGGGGGAGAAATTCAAACATTATTAATGCAAATATCGTGACTACATAATGTACGATATTCAGCTTGAGTTTGTATATTAAGTTTATGTGAAATTACTAAACTGCTTTAATCACATCGGTGTGCATTCAGTGTTTACAGGTCTCTTCGTGACTGATGCATCTGCACCGACAATAAGTATCGAAAACTTCTCATCGTGGCAAAATTTATTCCCGTTGTCCATCAGTTTTCTCTTTTTGTCGTCAATTCAGAGAGCGATGACTCCGACCAATATACCAAAGCAGAAGGTATAAACTGTGTTTTTATGAATCCATACTTGCGTTTTTATATGGGAATGAGCTCACTATCGTCGGGTACATTTGCATCATTTCTTCCCTTTATCCCTCCCAACAACTGCATAGAGAGCTTGAGGAGAGGAAATGTCACAGACCGTATTGTTGTCCGAGAGCGTAGGTTGTTCTAAGCCCTGATTTGGATGGGAAACAATGGGATCGCAAACAGAACTTTGTGAAGAGGAGGGATATTTGTTTTTCCGTGATTGTTTGTCTCTTTTAATTACCTCAGAATACACAATATTGTCACTTTCATTTACATTTTTAACCGACCTCATTGTTGCGTTAGAAGTATCGACCACTGAGTGGCAATCATTGGTAATTGAGCTCTCTGCTCTGGCGGTGTTAGCCTGTTGGGTTGCTGACGACTCCTTCCCAGCACTGTTAACCTCAGAATAAAAGTCTTCAACAGAAGAGGCTTTTCGATACGTAGTCACAGACTCGCCATCCTCAGTCTTGGGGGCTTGTGAAGATTTATTAACACTAGCGTATATCGGACCAATTGGAATCCTAGCATCAGAGGATAAGCTGACTGAGTTAATTGTTTTCTTAGATCGAGAATTTGACTTCGATTTTGAAAGCAGTATCCATAACCAAACTACAAATGCTACTGCTAGCAGAATAAAAATAAGGACCCCAACCAAAATTATCACTGGGAATGTACCAGGCTTGTCTGTAACTATTTCGCTTTCATTCTCACTGGGACATTGCAAAATTGTGACGAAACCAAGTGAAGGATTAAAGCCAGGGGAAGTAGAGGTGTGAACAGTTTTCTCTACAAATTTGGTACATTCAGTCGACGGTGTTGTGGATAAAGTGGAAAATGGTGTGGTTGTTTCCCTCATAGATACGTGTAAAGTTATGTTGACGGTGCAGACGTTTCCGACTCTACCTCGTTCTATGCATGCAATGTAACAAGAATGGTGCTCTGGTAGAACCTTGAAATTGTAAGTGAACCGTGCAGATGGATCTGTGTGAATCCAACAGAATAATTTACACATTACACTTTGAAGAAAGCGTTTATTATAAGTTTATTGCATAACCCTATAAAATGTGAATAACATGAACAAAAGTAACCTAAGATTGTACAAGGTGTCAGTTACGTCCCTTTAATTCTTGGACAAATCTGCCTGTTCACCTCGTGTCACACATCACAAAGAGAACAATTTAAGTTTATTCTGATATTAATATTAAAGCGCATACACATGTAACTTGTAACCTTAGTTTTTGTGGAAAGCACCATTTTCCTTTTTAGGACTTACTACTTAAGCCACTCTTTTAACTTTTGCTTTTATTGCCTTCTTAAAGTTACCTGTTTTAAATTTTTTTATGAAACTTGAGCATTCTTACTAATTTATCCTTTAATTTGCTTTATCACAAGAAGCGTTGCCACTTTTCAATTGTCAATTAAATCTTACCAGCCGTTTTAATTTGTGCTAAAGAGTAAGTTTTAGCTAGCCCCTAATTCAGTCCTGGACTTTAAATGCAGTCACTTACGTAGTTTATGATAAGACTAAGTTTACTTCATGTTTCATCTCCTTGGTAAGTTTTGAACAGGACCATATAAACTTGGTTGTAATAAATTTAAATGTATACGTTGCCCTCTAAGTAAGTCAGCAGCGCAGATGGTGATTATACTTCAACTAAATATTTCATTAACAGACGAAGAATATTACTGTTTTCACAAATCTACTACGTTAAAAAGTTGTCTTTTAAAACTCAACCATGCTATCGTCTAAGTGAGGTACATCATATATTAACATCCGCATCGCCTAACGCCGTAAATGCAAAACCTCTGAAAAGTATTTCAGTGAAAAATGTCTGTGTCATTCCATTGTTTTATCGTATGTACATCCATTGGCAAACTAGTAGCAGGGAGTTGCTATTTGAATATATAACAAATAACAACTCCAAATAACAACTCCCTGCTAGTAGGGTGCCAGCTAACCAGTTAATGCTGAAGCTAATTCGTCACGAATGGTTTTGTCTAAGCCGTAAGTCCTACCAATACCTAATAGAATTTTGAGTAAGAGTAAATGCTCTTTCTCTTCTTCAAGGGTATTCAAACCTTTTTCCTTAACACGGTGACAATTTGTTTCCGGAGAAGCACCCTCAGAACACATCACTTTTATGATGTCCTCCGCAGTAACGCTGACGGCTTGTGACGAAGAAGGAGAGATACTGCTGCCGTTGTACAACTGTAAAGAAGTTTTATGAAAACAATTTGATTGGTGTAATGGACACATTTCTCTCTTTTTTTTGAAGAATGTTTGTATGATGTTCTTGAGGATGCCGACCAAAATACCTAAGGACCTGCAGGAAAAACACCTGAAGACGTTGACAACATATTCAACCCGCCCAAGCTGGACAATACCCTTGATAAACTCAGTCAAATGACATAATTCTTTTGTTCGTTATTTGTCAAAATCAATAGAATATTTTTTAATAAAACGCAGCTTTATTACATCAGGTGAGATATAAACCTACCTGAAAGAAACTTGATGGTCAATTTTGGTTGAAATTTGGCTTTAAATGTTGATGGATATTACGAATTATTGTCATCATTCTTCTGCTAAGCAGACACTCCTTGAACAAATCAGACAACACATGACCCACGTTCCTGCTATTGCCATTGCAATCCAAGCTTGTAATGGTAGTCAGGAAACAGTGTGCTGAGGATGTCGTAATCACGCTATCACAGCCCTTTTTGCCCAATAAGAGCAGTTTTTCGTTACTAATTAAATCGGTACGTTTCTCTTTGAAAGGGTATAACCATGGAGTTGTTATCAGGAGATAAAACGACAGCTCTCCCTTTTGTTTGCACCCCACCTCTTTACCACTTGCTTTGTATAGCACTTTACGATACAATGGACTTAAAGCTGTTGTTAGTATTAAACAAACGTTCATGTCGTCTACTACATTGAAAAGAAATGTCAATAAATTTTGTCTACATGCTATAGAATCGCCAGTTTCTTTCCTTGCAAATTAATTTGCAGCTACCACCGCGATCCATCGCCTAATCCAATAGGCTAGTTAGATATTAAATTACATGTTGATTATGCACTTACCTTCGGAAATTGCAAAAGTGTGCGGAAATTAATGTGATCCTAAAACATTGGTTCCCAACGGGGATGTTATCGCCCCTGGGGGTATTTTCGCAACTCATGGGGGGTGAGCTCTAAGGGGGCAGCAGGGGGCGTTTTGAAAAAAAAATGAGATACTAACTTGTTTAAACCAGGCCTTACAAGATTTCAAAAGGTTTCCCATAGCTGAGCTCTCAAATTCTTTCCCTTAAAAAAGAGATAAATGACGTCAACAAGTCGAACAGGTCTAGCATTCACTCCTCAGAGTCTAAAACGTTTGTGAATTATCTTTATTGCTAGATTTCACGATATCGCATCTAACAGTGATTAATTTCAAAATTTTCTCGCCGAGGACCCTCATATTCCCATTAGTGGCTTCCTGGTGAAAGCGGTGAGCAAAAGGCCATGGCTAAAATTGCCCCCCCCCCCCACACTTTTACCTTGAATGTAGATTTTCCGTGCTGTCCATCAACATTACATACTGACAGAAGTGAGAATTGCAGATAACTGTAACATAATAGATAACGTTTGCAATGTACTAGGAAGTAAAACACAAATAAAACGTTAAAATGTTATTGAAAATGCAATCTTATAGTTTGCAAATTTTGGCTTTCTCATTATTTTTGCCTGTAGGACAGCTAGCTTTGAGTGGCGTAAGCCTTTTAAAGCCCGATGCGACCCCTACCATCCTTCTTCCTCCTATACCCACAGGAATAGATCATCAAAGGGAACTTTGTTAGTAGCTCTGTGGGTGATTTCTGTAATCTCTAGTGAACTTTTAAGGTTATTAAATATTAGGTAATCGGAAGACAGTCAAAACTGACTTACAGTGCCTCATTCTTGTGTCGACAATTTCGGTAATACCCCAGAGCTTCCGGGGGCTTCGACCCCTGTTCCCCAATGGGACATTGCCCCTGAGCCCCATTAGGAGCCCTTGTGGGAACTGTCCACACCTCGGTGGGACTTTGGCATCTGTAAAATTCAAAAACGTTTCTCCGTCCCTAACCCCAACTTTGTGATTAACCATCACAAAAGAGAATCAGCTTTTTTCAGTCCCGCACTGTTGTTTTGCTTTCGTGTCTGACCCGTACGTAAAAACAATGTATGTGTATGCCTCCCCTTTATTTCACCATGTTTTTATTATAATTGTCATTTCATTCTTCATGGCAACAGTATGCTATAGACGAGGGTGGGGAGTTTGCCCAACGTCATTCGGTGAAAGGGGGCGGTGAGCTGAAAAAGGTTGGGAACCACTGTCTTAAAAGAAATTATAGTCTCACACCTCTCGTTAGTCGTTTTGATTTATTAGACAGTGTTTCTGAAGCGGACTATAAAAACTTGTGCATGTGTAATTGCTTACGACATAGGTTAAAGGTCAATTTGCTAAGTTGGGTTTTTGCCATTATTTGCCTATCAGTATGTAAGAAAAAGAAATAAATCTCATGATAGGGTAGGACGGACTGAAGAGGTAAATTTTAAATGGTGCTTTTTGGTTGATGAAGGGAGGAGGCCAAAGTTCAAAACGTAGTTCAAAGATCAAACTTGCCTAAACTTTGCCAAAAGTGTGTCGTGAACTTCTCTTCAACCGTACGTTCGGTTCAAACTTGGTGAGTAGGTACCTGACCAAAAAATGGGCAAGAGTTATTCAAGTAGATGATGTTATAGGTAAGGTTCAAACAAAGGTCATATTTGCTAAAGGTTGCCATTATTTGCCTATCAGTATGTTAGCAAAAGTATAAAACCACATGATACCCTAGAACTGATGAGATTAATTTTGAAATTGTTCTTTTTGGTTGCGAAGGGTGGGGTCTTAGATCAAAATGTAGGTAAAAGGTCAGATTTGCCTAAGTTTGAGAAAAAGTGAGTCGCCAACTCCTTCTAATCCGTAATTCCGATCAAACTCAAACTTAGTTACCTGACAATTAAAACTTATGCATGTGTAATGACGTCGATGGTCAAATGTCAAATTTGCTAAAAAGCGGCTGTTGCCATTATTTTCCCATCAGTATGTTAGAAAAATAAAACCACATGATATGGTACGACAGATGAGATAACTTTAAAAAAAAAGATTTTTTGGTTGCTTAGGGCATGGTCAAAGGCCAAATATAGGTCAAAGGTCAAATTTGTCAAAATTTTGCGAAAACGTGTGTTGCGATTCCGTCTGAAACCGTAGGTCCGATCAAGTCCGAACTTGGTGGGTGGGTACCTGGCCATAAAATTACATGCTCCGTAATTGATGACTGCATTGGTCAAAAGACAGAGGTAAAAGGTCGAATTTGCCAAAAATTGGCTTTTTGCCATAATTTTGCCATCAATATGTCCAGTGGCATAGCTAGAGTTTGTGGCGCCCGGGGCAAGAAACAAAATTGGCGCCCCTACCCTCATCTCCGGGGGGGGGGATAATCTTATTAATACTTACACAACTCAAGATCTTTAAGAGAACAAATGTCCATGGGCGTCCGCAGACAAAAATTCAGGGGGCAAAATATTTTAGGGGGGCCAAACTTTTTTCATGGGAAATATTCTACTCCCAGAAAAGAGTTTACATGCTACTTTTCACACAGTGTTGACGAAGGCCTAGCCAGTAATTTTTCAAGGAGGGGGGAGGGGCGAAGCCCATATAGACAGACTCTCAGCGCTCCGCGCCACCATGAGTTGGCGCGGAGCGCAAGAAAAGTTTAGCCCAAAATGCTTCCCAGATCGCTGGAAATGGCACTTCCAAGGGCTATTTACCGCATTTAAAAAGGGGAAACACTAGCAATATCGTACATATTATTTTATTAAAAGATGAAATTCCTATATCAATATCATGCTCATGGCAAATGGTAGCTCCAACATTTTTTTAAGTGATCTCGATTTGGCGCCCCCTATATTGGCGCCCGGGGCAACTTGCCCCCCTTGCCCTCCCCTAGCTACGCTACTGAATATGTCACAAGAGTAATAAAACCACATGATATACTAGGACTGGTAACTGAGGTAATACTTAAAATGGTGCTTTTCCATTTCATTTCATTTCATTGCTTGTTTCTTTTCACAACAATAATCATACATCCAAGAATTAACGATTTACAGGGCAACATGTAAGCAAAATATGAAGTGAAAAGGGAAGTGTGCTAAAAAATTCCTGGAGGGCTTGGCGAGCACATACTACCCGGAAATCACAAAACCAAAACAATTCCGTTAAGTATACTACAAAAGTTTACAAAAGAGTACACCTATGCCTTACTAGATTACAACAGAAATCCCACCCCACCCCACCCCACCCCACCCCACCCCTCCTCCCCTCCCCATTTCCTCATCCCTCGACCTAGAACCTACTAGAGGAGATATTTAGTACAGGTTTATCACGTAACGCCGTAAGACATTTCCGACAGACTTAACTAAAGATTTACAAGTTAGATTAATTTGTGCACCGTACCCATATAGCCCCTCCCTCCGGATTATTGTACCACGATGCTTTAAATCCACGTCTTTCACTTATGCAAGGGGAGTGTTAGTTAGATGAGGTTTAACGGCCCAGTTTCCAACCAGCTGTTTCAAGTCGAGCAGGCCACGGCCTTTTTCCAGTTGTGGCTCACTGGCTTGTTTTCCCTTACTCCATTGCTTATGCGGAGCATCACGCATGACTGCAGATGGTTCCATTTTTAAAGTCTTTGGTATGACTCGACCTGGGAATCGAACCCGGGACTCCCGCGTGAGAGGCGGATGCTCTGCTACTAGATCAAACACGCGGTCTGCAAGGGGAGGGTACCTTACCTAAAATATCGACGAAGGGCACCTATGAATACCAGGGTTGTTCCCGTTACGCTTTGAAAGTAACTCGTTATAGTTACAGTTAATTCCGTAAAATTGTAACTCGTTACAGTTACTAGTTACAATGTTGAAAAAGTAACTAGTTACAGTTACTTTTGACTGAAAAGTAACTAGTTACATTTCAAAAGTAACTGGTTACTTCAAGGTGAATATACGGTACCTCGGTTCCTGAAATGGAGGGGACATAATTAGATAGTAAGAAGGGGGCACATGAGACGATCGACACCTCATTTGTGCCGGTTATCCTTAGGTGTTCCCCAAAGAAAGTCAATGATGATAGCTGATCTTCGATGGGCATTCTCGCAGAGGCGCCTAACGCTCATCATGAAGCAGCGAATCATGATACTGTGTCGGAGCTTACGCAAACTATTTGTAAGAGGAATCTGGTTATAACCAAAACTTTTCCAGTTACGACAGTACTTCTATGAGGGTGGAAATCTTTATACTGTACTCCAATCACACAGTCGGCTAATTTAAAGAGGTTAGCGGCTATGCCGGAAAATGGGAGAGCGTTGTTTCACAAGTAATTAAAGTCTTCACCCCTCAAGGGCATAAATATGGTATAGTACGAGGATGAATACATTTGTTAACAGAAGAATTTTAAAACCTCACCGCAAAGGTTGGGCTAAGTGATATTTCCGCATAAATTTTAAGTTTCACATTGTGTCGATATAAAACAATGCATAGAAATGGTGATACTATGTAGTTTATACATGCAGATCATGTGCCCATAATTCACTTTCCCTTTACAATAGGTGAAGCTTTAAGTCGGACACTTCTCTTCTCTTTCAATTAGCTTTGTTAGGATACTTTCAACGCCATTGACCATTTCAATATTCTGCTGTTTATTATATTAACCTCATTATTATTCCAGTGTAAGGAGTTACGGACATTGAAAAGAATATGATATAGCCTAAATTCATACGTTTGATTCATCAAATAAGGGTACCATACATGTTAAATTAGATATATAAATGGATGCATGGTGTTTACCGACGCTTGGCACCGTATAATTTACTGGGCTCCAACGCACGAGTCCGGATTCGGTTAGCTTAAAGACAGATTTGCATCACCCCAAGTATGACTTTTAGTTGGGGTAAGCAAAAGTCTTAGTTGGTGACTACTCTTTGATTGACATCAGAGTTAGAAAATTCAAAAGATGCAGAGCAGCTCATATTACACAGCACGCACAGAGAATGTTTTGATTACAAATGGGGTCTTTTATACTCACCAGGATGTGGCCTTGAGCAGTGAACTATGTTTGTGTCTGCACAAGGAGAAGCAGTAAAGACAATTATGGGCGGGGCTTACCACCAAGTAAAAGTCATACTTGGGGTGATACAAATCCCTCTTTAATGCAGGTCTCAAGAGCGTTTTTCTAGATTAGGAATTTGCCCGGAATAGAAGGTTCCGGAATCGAAATTTTAACGGAATGTGATGTAACTGGACTTGGACTCGGACTCGGAGTTCATTCCAGCCGAGTTCTCAAATATGCAAGTTACATTAAAAGTGTTTAAAGTTCCATTTGTGCCCAATGTACAGATGTAAAGTATTGTCACACACATGAATCAACTAAATTACTGAGGTGGCCAGGCTATGGAAGTGAGTACAAACGATGACTTTATTAATGGTGGACATGTACGATAGAATTAAAACATCTGTATGTTTGATATGCTATACATTGACAAAATGACATGTCTCGGAATTGATGCCATTGGAATCAGAACTGGCAGGAATTTGAGGGGTAGTACCATGCTCGAAAACTTTGATTCGGGAATCTAGAATCGCAGTTAGCTCCGACTAGGATAGAGTGAACGCGGGTCCAGCCGTAACGTCTCAAGAGGCAATGATTAAACTTTCAAAGTAAGCCTGGTATTTGAATGCATATAGGCCAACCCGTTTCTCACGGTGCACTATCTCCACTGTGTCCTCTAAAGG
Organism: Holothuria leucospilota; assembly: GCA_029531755.1. Taxonomy (NCBI): domain Eukaryota; kingdom Metazoa; phylum Echinodermata; class Holothuroidea; order Aspidochirotida; family Holothuriidae; genus Holothuria; species Holothuria leucospilota. The sequence goes on from CM055972.1 coordinate 3,562,238, forward strand.
ACAATATGAGTAAACTAAGGCCCACCTGACTTTACTTAGCATATACACTATATAAAGTCGGCTGGGCCTTAGTTAGAGGACCGTTCAGTATTTTTCAACGAATCGCACAAAGATTCGGTCTCATGGATAATAAGCATTGATCTGTCTAATAAGTAATTTGACACACAAATCAATTTTAAACTTAGTTCAATAGACAATCAAGTGGCCCTGTAAGCCTGCAGCATGTGCATCTAATATCATCTTCTGATTCTAATCGTGAATAAAATTGCTGTTGGCGAGGGCGACGTCGATAATAGCGATGAGTGATAACTATATCGAAAATAATTTTACATGTTACTACCAAAGTGTCATCAATTTGAAAATTTTCTGTTACTACTTCCAGTAAAATGCAATTTGTGGTCATTTTGACTATTTGCAACGGGAAAGTAACGGGACCCAAATGTAACGCCGTTACAGTTACTTTTACACAGAATTGTAACTAGTTACTTGCTTCGTTACTGAAATGCAAATGTAACTCGTTACAGGGTTCCGTTACACAAAATGTAACTCGTTACAGTAACGGCGTTACTTGTAACTCGTTACTTCCCAACCCTGATGAATACACAAAAATATCACCAGTCTGTCTTTGAATTTTAAATTCAAATAAACGTTTTTAGGGAAAGACCCGGACCTTGAGTCGACAACACTCCATTAAATGAGTCTGGATTTTAAAGCTCCAAAATTATCAAATTTTCCAGAACTTAAGTGATGGTACATATATGAGCAAGGAGTGGAGGAAGTTTATTTATATCTATTACTGAGGAAAATGTATATTAACCATTTGTACTGCAGAAAATTGTAATTTTCACTTTTCCAAGTCTGTCTATTTAATCTTCAAAAGTAACAAACAAACAGGACTACTGATACTCTCGGTGTTCTCCCATGAACATAATGTCATGGTGCATATGTAACATTACTTATTCGTGCACTCAGTACCCTTGAAATGGTAGTTTTTTTGCTAAGTAAGTCCAGGGTCGTAGCTAGGATGACATTTTTAGAAGGGCCTGGGTATCAAATGGGGGTCACTGCATCAATCGCCGCCCTTAATTAATACACATTTTATTAGGACACGCACAATTTTTAAAGGGGGGGGGGGGGCTGGCGAACATCTAGGGGGCAGGCCCCAGGCCCGCCGTAGCTACCCGCCCGAGTAAGTCTTGTATTTGCTCTATCACGTAATTAAGGAAATTTACTCGTATTGAATGAAGTGGATTCAAAGGAATGAGGGCATGCTAGCATACCCTAAATTCCTTATATCATTATTTTCAAATGACGTGTTCGACCAATGACTTTCAGCAAGCCCGTATTAAAACACAAATGTCGTGTAAAATTTGCTTTATGTGTAATGACGCGTATACTGTTCAAACGTTCACTTTAACAGTAGCTACCAACAATTTTAAGCAATTTATGCCTCTCTTTTTTTAATCTTCAGTTCTTAACCTGCATAGGCATGTATGTCTTACAGCCAACATGCAAGTTTACACAGATATCACATGTACAAGGCAACAACACAGAATACGAAAGAAAAGAATTTGTATGGCATCAAACGAAAAATATCTTTGGCTACACAATTATGAGAACTTGAATCAAAACCACTTAATTTGTTAGTCAAAAACTTATAAACTTCACTAGGCAGCACTCAACATAGCGTTAAATACTAAATTTATTAATGCATGTGCTCTGTTACTTACAAAATTCACACGGTGTAACCGCACAGTAGCTTGACAAATTCCTGATAGATTTACAGAGCAGAAAGCATCACCACTAGCCCCAAGCTGCTTGTAACACCAACACTTGTAAGGCCCAGCGTCATCAAGAATCATTCCATATATATGTAAGAATGATGTGCGTCCACGGCGGCTTATAGAAGTGTGACTTGTATCATGTGATGAAATAAATGTCCCAGTGTGATTCATCCAATGTATGGATTTGCATGAAACTGGCTGCCTGCACCTGAGCGTAACATTTCTACCGAGAAAGCCCTCCACAAAATCGTTGTGTTCGTTGTAACAAGCGCTAAAGCTTTCATTCACAGAAAAACAAACCAAAATCATCACCTTGGACAAAGCATTAAACTTCTCCATTCCTGTAAACATCACAAAAAATAAGTTCACGAAGGAAGAGAAATATTAAAACATTACGTTCAGGTCGATCAAAGCAGTCAACCTAATGCGTAGTTTGCCTAGGACTGAACATATTGTACCAAGTTTGTCGTTGTTCCTGGTAGACAAAAAGAGGAAAAAACTCCAAATTAAGTAAGGACGATACAACTCGCCATCTGATACTGCAAACGAATGAGGAAGCAATGCACTAAAATCATGTTTTCAAGTCAATAAGATAAATATACATACTGGCTGCGCGATTGAATTTCGACACGGTGCTCCTTCAAAGTAACTGTTAGGTAAATCTTGTGGGTGTAGTAAAAACATAAAGAAGGAGCACATCTTCCTAACATCTCTGCTACAGTTAGTTGTCCTCAAGATAACTTGCAACTTACACATTGCTTCATTTCAAAAGTATTAGTTGGTAAGGGGGAACATGTCAAATATTTGTGGCGTTTTTGAAAATCTTATGTTCGAGCAATTAGCTGACACTGTGACCAACGAATTCACCATTAGTTTTCATTTTCAGTTATTAGCCTCATACCACAACCACGGATCTCGAACACTGCTTATCAAATGTTGGCACTTCAGCAAGAAACATCATATATTAAGGAAAATATTTCCGAAACCGCACATTACCTTCCATAAGATACGGCTGAAATTCAGATGATTTACAATGCCATTTTAGACAAAATTATTGCCACGTCTCGATCAGGTGACCCTGGTTGTTTCAATGTTAAAATCGAAGCGATAAACTTCCACAATCCGTTATTGATTTCATGTGTTCCAAAGGTTTTGACTAACCAGTCCTCCACTTTAGTGTATCAAACGAGAAACACAGCCCCTAGTAAGCATCACACTTACAAAAGGTTGACTCTTTGCAACGATAGACTCTTACGACAAAGATTTCAAAGCTCCTACATTTTATAGATCTCTGACCAGGCCTAGAATACCTTTATTGTAGCGTTTTCTAAACCGCTGACTGTCTTGAAATGATTGCACATGGACTCTTTCATGATATCACTAAAATATGTGTCCAGCTCATGAAGTAGTGTCACATTTGCATAGACGTTCTAAACGCAAATGCATATAACATGTACTGAAAAGGGCATAGTGTGTACATTTCCCTACCGGTGGAACAGCAGAAGTCTGAGTTCAGTCTTTTTAGAGAAACCCAAGAGGCTTCAATACCTACCCAGTCAATTAAACCATGAAGCAAGGGTATTAGCTCCATGATTAAACCCTTTCCAGCAAGGAGATGCAATCTGATCACAGCTCAGTGAGGTCATGGGGGACAACATCCTTGTAAGGCTACACTCTTAAAAAAGATGGGCAAATTTTGCCCAACTTTTTGACCAACACTGGGCATTTATTCAACAACCTAAACAGTTGGTCAAAATTTTGACCAACCAAATTTGGTAAAGTTTGAACCCAATTGTTGGGAGGAAAATACCCAACTGTTAAGTAAATGAGCATTTCAAAACATGCCTACTTGTTGGGCATTTCTTTCATCAAGATGTTGGGCAAATGTATTGACCAACCGTTGGTTTTATGTTAACCATTTTTGCCTAACCGTTGGTGCTTTCCTTACTTCAGAATAGCATGCATGCATGCTGGGCATTTCTTTCCTAGGAGATTTAGGTGAACTTTGTACACAACAGTTGTTAAAATTGCTTTCATTGATTGGGAATTAGACATAATAAGAACTTCTTAAGCAGTTATATATTTACTGTGCATTGTGCATGTGAATTAAAATATTATACCTGCTGTCCGAAACCCGAACACAAAACAGCATCTATATTGACACGTTTATTTCAAACGCCTTGGCTTAATATGTTTGGTTTGTCACAGACTTTCGTGCAGGCCTATAATGTCCGAAACAATCAGGTTTAAAAAGCACGTTTGGAATTAAAACACAAGTCCACACCACTGATCTACATACAACTGTGGCAGTTCCATAACGTTCAACCATAGGATTATCACTACGCACAACAAAGTAACGTTTTGAATTCGTGATAGCGAATACCCCGTTCAGTGATCGATAACTGATGTCAAAACTCATACAAAATGTGCTACTATTTTCACACTTTTTGTGAAATAGAGCCCAATTCTGCCGACAAACAGAATGTCCGAGTATTCCTTCTGTGCAAACGTCTAATATGTTAAAAGGATTTTTCGGAGTATCAACACGAAGCCCCATAATTAGGAGAAATTGCAGAGCCAAATCGAGTTAAGTGTTCGGTTGTTTGCCGCAAAACCTGTAGCGAACGATTTACCCAACTTTTAAGCAAACACTATGCTAATTAGCAATTAGTTGCTCAAAAAGTGGGTAAATAGAAAATATACCCAACCGTTGAATATAAGCTTGTCACCATTTTAAAGGGGAATTTTCATGATCCCAGACAGTTCCAATTCTCCCAACTATGCATCTTCTAGCTCCTCCCATAACTGTATGAGGTTCTTCCTTGTGCAAGAATAAACCTGTTTTATTGCTTAAGGCCATGTCCTGGTGAGCATACAAGGCTATAAAATGTAATAAAAGTACTCTCTCTGCCTTGTGTGGAATGTGAGCTACTCTGCATCTTTCAAATTTTCAAACTTTGATGTCAATCAAAGAGCAGTCACCAACTGAGAATTTTGATATACATACACTAAAAATATACTTTGGGGTGATGACTGTCTGTCTTTAACCAATAGTTGGATAATGCAATAAACGTGCATTGAAGGGGAGTTTTAACCACTATTTGGGCAAAGTTTGACCAACATATAACCAAAATGTTTTACCCAACCAAAAACTTGCCCAACGTTTTTAGAGTGTAAGAAGTGCAAATGGCCTCTTCAATTACTAGCAGTTACTTTCGGAGTGTACTAACTAACATGAAAATCAAGTTACACTTGATCAGCCAGAGCGTACATTGAGTTCTTTGAAAAATTACTGAGGTTTGAAAAAGTTGAAATTATCGAATCCCCATATATGTCTCAGTCTGATGATCACTGTAAAGCGATAAGGGCGATGAACTTACCATATTGTTTGTGCTTCTCGGTTCCACAAAAAAAAAAAAACTGAGAAAAAAGGGAATTGGCATGAGAACTTGGGGTGTATGTTTTTGAGGTAATTCTATCAGAAAAGATAAAAAAAAATATCAAAAGGAGAGTAAGTAGAAATTGTATGATAGTGATCCAACAGCTGCACATCTGTCTTCAGGTGAAAGAAGTAACTGATGGCGCTAGAGTAAATACTTTTTAAATACTTTTTAAACTTTGCCACATGCAAGATGAAACCAAAGGTAGGATGCCTATCAAGGTTTTAGTTTTTCGGATGATCAAACCTTATTGAGATACCTCAGCAATACTCTTGCTCGATGGGTCATACTTGTATAATTGTCATTTCAAGTAAACATATGTGGTAAAGGAGCTAATCAATGTAGTAAGATTACGAAGATCGAAATATCGCTCGGTTGTCGACACTCAAAACAGGATTTTCAATCCAAAAAACCATCTCTCACAAAGAAAACATTTGAAATTCTGTTAAATCATCAGTGACTAGTCAAGGTGTTAAAAAAGGAAAGAACTTTAGCATGTGAGATAAAAATTACTTATACCTGAAACTGAGGTCAACTCATCTTGTAAAGTGTGAGATTTGCCAAAGGAAAGTGCAACTGAAAGATCCACATTTTAAGCAAAGGCATATTGATACAAATACTTAGGGGCTTGAGTTTATAAAAATAGAAAATTTGCGAGGGAAATAAATTGCAAACTTAGACATGCAAACTTGGCTGTGGGAGACTAATTAAACCAACTTTCAATCGGCAACATAACTATCTCAACATAAAAATATATCATTGTAAATTATTTCGTGATTCTCCCTTTTTGCAGCCCTATATTCGGACAGATAATCTGCCCTTTTTGAGAAAGCCTCGCTTTTTATGAGGATCGCTTGTTGTTAAAGTTTGCGAATTAAACTTTTACCGTTCAGGCATTTTGAAATTTGTAATTTCAGCAGTTGGTCGTATAAGGCATGGCAATGGGAATCTATGTTACTATCATTATTTGTTATATTTGTAACTTTCTTACAGAAAAGTGCTTGTGGTCAATGCTATCAAATTGCAAAACTAAGCATGACGTAGGATGTTTAAATTTTACGAATGATTTTTTAAAATTCTGACTGATGGATATTCAAGAAAATTTTTATGGCTTTTGCTATTGATTTATACTTTAGGCTTTAGCTCCAGACGTAAAGAGACAGATAGGTGAAAATGACCAAATTAGCAACTCAGAGAAATAAAATGTAATTAATGATGAGAATGTGCTATTTTATTCTCTGGTTCAACCTAATCGAAGAATTTGACTATGTGCTTAATGTCAGCTGCTAAGGCATTTGAAAAGCATGTGATCTGATGGCTAAATCAAAGTGCTGTATCTTCAACCAGTTATCGTGGGCATTACGACAAGCATACCTGTAAGGCGCAAGTATGGCGTTTTTGTAAGCAATGTTTGTCATGCAAGATGTTTTATTTTCTGTGTGTGAAATGACTTTGGACACCTTTGGACCTTTGAACACCTTAATTAGATTTTTACTGAGTAAATTTACTTGAGATTTTACTGTGTGAAAGCTTCTTTTATGTGATCATTGTTTCAACGTGAGCAACTAACCAACTCTAATTTAATTACAAAATATGTTAAAAATATTTTTAAGCAGTAAAAGTGATTTTACACTTTTATCTCTTTGTGTTAATGAATGGCTGGGTTAAGAATTCTTTGGCCCCAGACACTAAAGTTAGTAAGGAGGGGTGACAGCAGCTGAGAGCTTTCCGAGAATGGGAGCCAAGGTCCCTAATGGGACAAGCATCATAACGAAACTCGGGGTCTTGAAAGGGTTATGATGAAGGGTTCAGGACTGTAATGGGTTGGAAATGGATGAATTTCAAAGCTTTATAACATAGCTTGCACTGATGTGAGACGTTTTGCACCATACAAGAATTGAATTAAGTATTATGCTAATTCAATGCTTTCCCAAAGAAACCAATGGTGAAAATTGCACGGCGAGCAAAATTCGCAGAAGTTTCAAGTTAACAGAAGACAACTTGTACTTATAAGAGCAAGAGAAGACGAACTGTCGTGGCGACTGGACAGTGCCCTATAGCAAGGTACAACATAATCGATCCGGCCTACAGTGTCTGCACGACAAATTCCTTGAAACGTTTACCGAACGACATATAAAAAATAAACCAGGCTGTATAATGGGGAAATTACAGAGCATAAAAGAAAAATATGCTGCTTATAGCTGCTTATAAGCTGCTTATAGGTTTATGGTTGTTAGGGGGATTGGGTGTACTATTTAGCTTTGCGGAAAGATACTACGGAAAGAAAGCAATGGGAGTGATTTTCCTTGACTTTCTTTTTCAAGAAACAGTTAAAAGTATTTAGCGCACACATAGCTGCAATTATAAGATTACTGGCATTTATCAGGTCATACCCGCACATTTCACCACTAGTTTCTCCCTCCCGTGGGTCAGGTGTTGCGCCAGGACTACCAGACGGGGTGGCAGTAACCTAAATCCTCGAAAAGGCGAGAGGTTGCAAGAGGAAAGCGACAGCAAGCGTATCTCTGCGAGCGAAAAGTATCCCATATTCTGGCTTTTATTGGGCTAAAATTAAGAATCTACTTCGTCAAGAAAAATATAAAATAAAGCGATTTCCTGGATAAAAATTTCAACACTTGGGATTTTCATTGAAGTATCTACCTCTCTTTAGGGCATAATCAAGCAAACAGTGGAGGAGGACTGGTCTTTTTGGGGATTATATGCTTTCCTGTACTCATTGAGAGTCTCCGACGAAATTTGAAACTTGCCCCGCACGAATACCCCTACCCTGAGGGAAATTAAACGATTACACCTTTATTGCAAATCTGTGTATTTTTAGATAATCTAATGGTTCTAGTCTTCTACATCGATTTGAAAAAATAAAAAAGCAGGATGTCATAGTCATGATGTGCTATGAAATGTTGGCATCTTTGTCAGATAGTGTAGCCTTATTTTGAAACTGTTTTCATGATCTTGTACATGGAGGAAGGATGTTTAAGCATTTACTGTTTATTAAAGTTTCTCTATGGTTTACATTTCCAAGGGTACCGGAACAGTAAAGGAAATCAAGTCCAGTCCTATAAATAGAATCAATGCAATGGATCAATGCGTGATGATTCAGTGGATGAGGTAGAAACATGGCTTCCTATTGACATTTTCATTCGAGCAGTTAAAGCGTTAAAGGTTATACCTTCCGTAGGTCTGTTGCTATTCAATATGCAATTAAGTTTAAGGAAGTTCTATAGCTAGGCAATAGTTTAGAATCAGTGAGGAAACGCTGTTGCACTTAGCAGTGTCCGCCTTTACACAGCCAGCTCAGAGGAATTCTGTTTAAGTATAGAATAGGCTTTGCTTCGTTATGGAAAGAAAAGTTCGTGGACTACTCCCTTACATTCCAAACATGGGGAGATTCAATCCATTTTATACTGTGTCCTGATTTTGGCCCGTAAAGGATAGATTATGGGCCTACAAAGAAAAGAATCAGTTTTCCAGGCTTCCAGTGTCTCCCTAAACATTGTCAGTCAGAAAGACTTCCTAATCTAAGATCAATGAGCCTTTTCAACATTGTTATTTCTTTATTCGTGTTCTACAATGATCTCAGGACGACAATTTATGAAACATGACATCATGTAGTAAAGAATTAAAAATTAAAGCTACGAGATGTAGGCCTACTAGTTTCCTTTTGAATGTAGACCGTCTTTTCCGTTAAGTATGATATCTGTTTCCAGTGGCTCCGCCATGGTTTGGTGATGGGGGGCACCACGGATAACGTAGTACTGTTCCCTCAGTTTAACCCGTCCCAAAGTCTGCCTAAACTGTACTTTGTATGCGTCCCTGCGATTGTGTACAGTAGTGGGGGATCCTTTCTTTGTCACTAAATAAAACTGCCGTCCTAGGGGGAGGGGTTTAAGGCAAAAATTCGAGAAATTTTCGTTAATGTAAGGTTGCTTGGATGGAAAATGGTGCCATAATCTTTGGGATATGTTTTAAACTGATCATATATGGCTGGAAAATGTCCATAATTTAGTAATTTCTAATATTTGGTTAGGTTTAATAGGAGAGTACGTTATGTAAAGGAGAAGGATAAGTCTCCACCAAACCCCTTGAAGCCCCCTTTTGGCTACTTTAATGGCTTCTATTCGGGAAAAGTTTTTACGCAAAAATACGTGAGTGGAGTCTACAGAAGCATTCTTGGTCTATTACGAAAATTTTCCTTTGCTTCATCGTGCACTATAAAGGGTATCTAAGGCTGGCAGATACCGGCATAGGGCATCTTGGAAGCGCTGGATTAATTATATAAAATGGTGCATTACCCGACATGCAAATGATACTATAGAGCAGGGGTTCTTAATTATTTTCGTTGGCAGGCCACATTTTTCATCAAGAGTATTTCGCGGGCCAAAAACAATCACGTAAGTTTGTCTGAAAGGAAATGACTAAACAACTCACGCGAACGTAAAGCCCTTGGAAGGGCCCCAATGGAGTCCAGGGCAACACCCTTGTGGAAAAAGCAGGGGAGAAGCCCCAGAAGTTCTCGTGTATTAACGAAACATTGTTTGACAGAAACATATAATTACCTCTAAATTCGATCGGGGCGGTCTTAACAGATGATCACAAGAAGCAGAATTATCGGATAATAAACTTATGTCAGATCCGTGCGCGTGAGTTGTAAATTCGCTTACTGTGTGTGTGTGTTTTGCCCTTCAGTGCCTGGGAATTCGTTGCGCGTGACGTCACATGAAATCCCTCTATATAGAGGCATTTTCTGTCCGTAGAGTCAGCATAGGTTGGTACGTAGCGTGCCAAGATTATTGTTGCTAAAAGTATCTCCCAGATTATTGGAAATGTCTTTTAACAAGCTTTGTAAGATGTTTCTAAACATTCGTTCATTTGGGGGTCTCATAATTTAGCAAAACACACTTCAGGTAAGTGAGGCAAATGAGGGACAACTTTTAAGTCCTGTATATTGTCTTCTGCCTGGAAGCATACGTTCCTCAAATTGGTAAAAGTTCATAAGCCCATGCAACTTGGTCCCCCCCCCCTTTCCCCTTACCCAACCCCTAAACGATCTAGCCAATCTTTGTCGGTCAAACCGCCCATCGTTTTTATCTTTACAGTTGGCGTGTGGATAAGTTAATCGACGACTTATAATTTAACTTTTTAATGTAAACTTAAATTGGAAAAGCTTGTGGGGCGCGCGAAAAATTTAGGTAGGTTGGGACGATTTAAATTAAAAGATCAATCATTCGAAGAGAGATTCAGGCCACATTATCACTAATGCTCCCGTTTTCTTTGATTGTCTTATTTTCCTAATTCGTCCATTTCTTATCACCCGAAAGTAATAACCGTAAGCAGTTTTACCGTTTCAGATAGACTGTAGTTTTCCAGTAGCTATGCCGGAACACTCGCATCAGGTTCGTGTTAGGCAAAGATGACCCAACATAGCTTAATAAGGATACACGTTCGCACTGACTGCGCGGTTTTTACAGTTTGGGTGGTTGAATTTTTCGTTTCACACACCCCAAAAATCAGGATTTGCCTTTTACAAAGCCTATAGAAAATATACGAACAGAGGCTATACTATAGGAATTTTAGACTGCGGCGGTCGACATTTCCGACTCTCAAAGCCCAGTTTTTCATATTACTGTCAACTTACTTGTAGCCACGTTCCTGGTTGAATTTAAACTTTGGAACAATAACTGCTGGTTATGAAGAAATAATAAGATACCTGACAATGATAGGTGTGCGCGAAGCGCTCCGAAAAAAAAATGCATTTTCAACACACTTTAAGTAATAAAAATGTTTCCCTGTCCACATCAAAACATATTTCAAAAAGATACGTTATTATTGTTGGCGTATTTGTTTTTTCCGACCACTTCTTTTTTTAATTTCTTTCGCGGGCCGGATTGGATCCCCCCGCGGGCCGGATTGGATCCACCCGCTGGCCGGATGTGGCCCGCGGGCCGCCATTTAAGATTTTCAGGCTATTATAGAGTATGACGCCGAGCACTTTACAACTATCGCATTTTTACCAAGTTTGAACGAAGAATCCAGACCAACAGCTTCCATCATTGGGGAATGGAAGGGAGAGTATAGGTACAGGGTGGTGATGATAGACATCCCTCATAGGTAAAGCAAAAGTAATGGAGGCCTAACCAGAGCGTTTCAGAATGCTTTGTCGTCGTTAAGTGTACAAACAGTCACCAGCTATACCAATAATAACTGCGTGCGAAATGTTTGAAAAATATAAAACAGCAAATACGTACTTTCAACCTTCTACCATAGGGGTAGGAGATGGGGGAGGGGGAGGGGGCTGCAGCCCCAATCAAATATTTTTGTGAAAATTTGGGCAATATGCTGAGAATTTTTCGGGCACATACTGAAAGAAATAACTAAAACAGTGATGTATCTAATGGTAATCAAAAGTTTGAAAAACTTCCTTTGTAATTAAAGTTCTGATTTGAATTGCACCAGCACCTACATATTTGGTATTAATTCACCATTGTGTTTATTAATGGTTTAACTTATGTAATGATTATCCGTGGTGTATTTGAGGGGCCATTGGGTCATTAGCCCCCTCGCTAATGCCAGTTTTTTAGTATCTAAAATACATACATTTTTCAACACAAATTTTACTTCAAAGGTAACATATGTGGCACCATATTGCATGTAAGGACACCTGATTTTTCAACAAAAAAAGGGGTCTCCTTAGATCCCTCCCCTGGCCGGCGATTACTCAACAAAATGCCTGCCCCACCCCATGAGAGAAATCTGGCTACATCACTGAATATTATGATTATTATTGTAACAACTTCTCCCAAAATTATAACCATATGGAAGGTACTATAGTAACATGGCAAATTATTGTATGTAATTCACACGCCGTGTGAAGAACCGATTAATGCCTATACGATATGTACATTAACATGTTGAAAGCGCGCGGGGCGCGCAGAAATTTTTAGTGGCATTTTTCGGAAAAGTCGTTGTAGCCCCCCCCCCCCCCCAATCAAAGGAACTCGGGCTCCTACGTCCAGGCCTTCCATATCACGCTGAAAATTAGATTGCAAGATCCCATATCGATCCGAGGCCTCTAAAGAGACGACCTCTGTTTTTCAGAAAAGTGTTGTGGTAGTAAAAGTGTTGTAGTAATAGTAGTTGTATGTATACCTATTATTACCTTAGTAATGGTGATGAGATGGAGTGCAAACAGTGACAAATGAGCAGGAAGCACGCCGAAATGTTTTATTAAAATAAGATTTCCGTGACGAAACATGCATTTATGTTCTGCATCGAGACACTTTCAATCCCCCAACAAACCTATATGCCAATCAAAAAGCCAGTCTTTTACCTGAGAATTCGTAAACAGCTTTCAACTTTTGCTGCTGTGCTTCTCCAGGAGATGCTACCTGAAGATATTAATAATAAGAGCAATACTCAGGCAAGATTTAAAGCGCGCCGAGCGCTAGAAAATTTTGATAGTTTTCGAAGGATTTGCGAAAATTGTGATTGTTTGAGAACCATTTGTGATAGAAAATCATTACAATAGATCCATCACTCGGTCGAAAAAACACCTTACCGTACCCCTCACAAAATTCTTTAGCAACGCCTCTTGGGATAATTTTAAAATTTTCAAAATGTTTTCCTGAAATAAACTGGGGGAACGTGTCCCCATGGCCCCCTTGCTGGCGCCACTGTCTGTTTCTGCACTTCGAATCATTGGATTGAACGATAGTTGTCGTCTGTCAGTTGCACAAAAGCGTAAAAACTGAACGAGAGCTGTAAAATGTTTATGTCATATTTCACACGTGTAATGATATTAATGTCAATGTTAGCATCATAGAATATCAACTAGTATAGCAACTCGAGATGAAAATTCTTTTGCAAAATCGCACAGTGTAAAAAAGGAAATGAATAAGCCATTAAATCAGCAATTCTGTGAAATGACTCTTTCCGTAATTTCTTTACTTGAGCAAGGCGCCGTACTCACTTTCAATTGATTAATAGATTAAAAAAGTAAGTTAAGTATGGAGTCGGGATAGCCAGATCAGAAAAAAATAACCTAATCTAAGTTTTCTCTTTTTGTGTGTGGACAAGCCTTCCTTATCTGGTAAGAATTTATGCCTTGAGTAACAGTAGCCTAGTCAGAAGTTAACTTTCATTTAACACAATTACCTGTGCAAACAACTTCCGTGTGTCTGTCTACTTCATTGCTAACACGTCTAAACTATGGTAAGTGGAATGGCACTCGTATGTTCGTAAGGCGGTTGTTCTTTAACCATAAAATAAAATCAGCATTAATTGCGGAAACCGCTTGAAACTTAAGTATTGACATTAAAAGGGCACGTAGATGTGTAATCACTTATCTGTTTCTCTTCACGCAATACCTGAATGCAAACTAAGGATTACCGCCTGTAATTTTAAAGTCAGTGGTTTGATAGTGTAATGCACTCTTACTATTTACATTAATTTCTTGACATCTAAACAAAGAAAATAAGCTTCATGCCCATTGGTTGATAAATAGCTAAAACTTTCACTACCAGAATGAAAAGATTATTTGATGAAGTGTAGGGTTTTATGGAAATTGCAGAATGTTTGCTAGGGCTGAAAAGGGATCATCGGAGTGCTCTTTCACAGGAACAGAATTGCGCCTCCTAACCCAAACTCTCCACAAATTTACAGTGCCATATAAGCAGGGAGGAAAAAGCATTGCGTTTTTCAAGACTATTCCAAAGGTACGTAACTAAACTACTACAATAAAATTCGGCGACGGTGGTGGTGGTGGGGGGGGGGGGGGTTAAGGGCCCTCGATTGACTCTCATTCGACGTAAAGACCTGTACGAGGGTAGGCCTATGTCAAAGGAGTCACGTTCACAAATGACCCCACTACCTAATGTTCAGAAGTTTGTGTAGTCGTTAGCACCAAATGAGAGGTACATTGTTCGACTCGCGCCTTCATCTGGATTTTTGTAAAATATCGGTCGCTTTGCTACAATGGCGCCACATTAGAGTGTGGGGACAGCCCCATATTCCCACATGTTTATACTTTATATTCCGACACGTCTAACTGCAGGTAACTGTTAGGATAATGGTTAGGTTAGACTGAGAGCATTAGCTTCAAGTGTGTCGGAACATAGAGACACCGCCAGATAGATTTGTAACCCGCTACTTGAGTGGCCAGACTAGAAGAAGAATTTCAACGTACGCATCGCTTTTGTAAGGTTGAGTAAGATCTGATCTCATTTCTACGAAAATTTATTTGTTATGAAGACATGTTTATGCCTTATGGCATAACATAGCATAGCCCCCCCCCCCCCCCCAAGACTATTCAGTAACCGTACAGGCACATTCAGATACATCATGCATCGTGCAGAGTCTTCGTATGAACCATTCGGAAGATTTTTGTCTGAAGTTTGGGGTAGAATCTTACATCCATTTTGCTTTCATGACCTGGGGTGGGATTCACTAACATTTGCGTAAGTTCTTGCGTAAGTAAAAATACTTAAGAACTGCGTAAGTAATTTCGTAAGTGGTATTCACGAAAACAACTTACGCAGTTCGTAAAGATACGCTGCGTAACTACAATAAATGAACAAGAACCAATCATGTGTGCGGTTGAATCTTGCTTTGCTACATTTTGAGCCAATCACATTGATTGTTATTGTTAGAACGACGCACACGGTCCTCTGTGGCTAGACGCGCGGTCCTACAATCTACACAACTGTGCACAACGCGTGCTTCTGTATGTGTTACTATGGATATTTTGTACTTACGACAACTCTGAAGTTGCGTAAAGTTACGCAAAATATTTACGCACTTTTCCCTTCGTGAATACCGACTAAGAAAGATACGCTTCGCAAGTCTGACTTACGCAAATTTTTGTGCGTAAGTATTCTTTGTGAATCCGGCCCCTGGAATCGAAGATAGGAAATAAAAAGTCAGGAAGCAGACCTCCTACGAGACATGTCCTAAAAATTTTAATAAACGAATAAAACGGACAGGAAAATAAATTGCACATGTATCGTTTATTGTTTGAAGCTTCTGAAGTCAGCGTTTAGCCAGACAAGGTACTGAAAGGGGGAAAGATGACCGGTAGGGGTATCTTATCGAGAGGGGTGGTGCGAGATGTCTAACATTGTGTAAAGGCAATAGAAACGTGAAATTCTCCAGGGGACGTAAATTGTTCTGGGGGTTCGTTTCCTGCCAACCCTTTCCTTGGCTACGGGCTTGTTCTGAAGACTAACGAAGACTTCCCCAAGACTCTGAAAGATTGGAATAATCTACCTGCAGCTTTGATTGATGGTTTAGACGGTCACAAAGACCCCGTTCAATATATTACTAATTTTATTAGGGCTTAGGGCACCCCTGACGCATGTGCGGTGTAGTAATGTCCTCTGGATGTGTCACCGTGATCCGAAAGAAGAAGATAATTAATTTCAGAAAGATTACTCGCACGTGCCTACAGAAGCACAAACAGGATAAATAGTGTTGTGGCCTTAGGCTAGATCTTCGTAAATCTTTTAAACTTGGGTAAGAATAACATGTAGACACAATTAATAAAGCGATTGCACTTGACGGTGCGGGTAATAGCCGTCCGTCCAGGTTGACACACGTCGGTAAATAAAGTACACTAAAGTTCGAATTTATCACGAGGTTTTACCCTATAGGGCAATAGAAAGACCTCCACGGGATGAATACACCGCTGAGCTATTCCAATAAATATATAAGCTGGGATGCAGGAGTTTTGCAATGAGGAGAGAAAACCACCGAACTGTCTCTTAATATTTTTATTTTTTCCTCCATTTATTTTGTGCTTCTTCTAATAGGCATTACAAAATACATGCAAGTAGTTCATGAGGTATTGGTTTCGTTACAACTACTAAAAACCTCTTTCCCCTTCTCTATTACACCAATTGCCTCAAGGTTGGATGTTGCCATTGTCCAGATCATGTGATACAGCTTGTTGGAAAGAGATAATTAATTGGCTCCGCAATAGAGATAGCCTCGGGCGTTAGAAAGTGACATATAATCCTACCCCACGAAAGTCCAATTGTGTGGGGTGTGAAATCTAACATTTTTAAAGGGTTCAGTACCGCATGTTACTTTATACATATTTACAGATATTGCGTATCTTATATGGGAACTAATAAAAGAAAGTAATCCTTAGTACATTATTACAAAGTATCAGTTGTGGAATAGCTCAGGGAAAGCATTTTGTAAATGGACAAAAGTCACTCTGTTTTTCCTTGGCGTTTGTGTTCTAAAGTAAATGTAACGTTCCACAGCAATCGCACACTTAAACTTATGAAAAAATTCTTTTAAAATAGGTGGATGGGTGTTTGTTGATTTTACAATTATAGGTATAATATTTCATATGTACGTTAAGAAAATTAGAGGGGTGAATTAATCCTTAGTCGTAACCAAAAAATATATTTTGCTTTTTTTTATGCCATGAAATCAATTCTTGCTACACTTGCGGTCGTGATCACTTTCACATCGTTTAAATACAAATCAAGAACATTCCTTCATTAGACTATTGCACACGTGCTCAACAAACGTCAAAAAGTTAACATTCACGAATTAAGTCCAGTTCAAATCTAATTGCCATGTTTTAAAAGCACAAGGCGTTTGAGATATGTAATAAACGATGATCTAGCCTTTTCAAGTCAAAGTGTATTATTAACTGGAGCTTTGTCAGTTATCATATCCGCAACTTGTATGCAAAACCGTTCCAAGTGAATTGGTTAAGTCAAAATTATACTTAATTACAAACAAGTTTGTCAAGCTATCCTCAGGATGACCAATTACACAATGTAAGCAGTGGCGTATTCGTGTTTGGGGATATAGAAAATATGTATACTGCCCGTAATAAATTACATCATGGTATACTAAGTGTGGGATGTACTCTCCCATTTTCAGTGCTACCATTATTCGTAAAGCTATGTTTAAGTCACATTCGTGTAAGTATCATACTCATTCACCAAAACGGATAAAAGGAGGATACCTTTTTATAACACACACTCAGAAAGGAGAAGACAAAATCCAAGTCGTGCTCCCATCTTGGTTAGCTCATGTAGTTGTTTCCCAAGCTTTAACAGTTCGAGAGATTCTCCAATTTGGGGAAAAACAAAACTTACTTCTCCCGAATGGGGGAAAACTTACCAACACTTCGTATAGGCTTCTCGTCTAACAAAGACAAGGTTTATTAAGAACGAAGACCACTCAGAAACTTGCGTTTTCTCAAAGCGGCATGGTAAGTTACCGATTAGCACATGGCTTCTTTGTAGATATGGCAAAACACCTACCGAATACATATGTCAATTTATTTCATTACGTTAGACCGACAAATTTTGCAAGGGATTTCCAAAGCCCATTCACCACTGACAGTATTAATAAAAAAACGTGGAATTGTGGGTAGAATAGGCAGTATGGGGACGGCCATGACCAATTTTGGGGGGTAAAAATAGATTCTCTTATAAGGGGGATTCTTCCGAACTGTTTCACGGCTATCAGCATTTGAAAGTAAACACTATATTGCAAATCCTCTGAGCTTTACGACGGGCTGTTATATTTGGGGTCTGTCGGTGACACGTCACTTCCTCACGACTACAGTGTGTTGGGGTGAAAACAATTCAATGCGCGCAAAGTTTTCCCTTATGGTCATAATGTAGTCTGTTGTTGTTTTCACTCCAAAGTCGCCAGGGTAACGGGGAAAGACCCGGGTGACCGACCGACCTCATACAGACTTATATCATTTCAAGAGATAAATCATGATGACTACCTTGCTGAACACTCACATCGTATAGGAACGGTTGACAAACAACTACTGGGCTTGGTCAAACGTCGACTTAGCAGTGACATAACTCAGTCTGTGCTATTCATTGCAATTCCATACTTCTTAGGTTAAAGGTAGTACGTACGTTAGTACATACAATAGAACTGATACACCAATTTAACCCTCTCAATTGAAAAGTGAAAAAGGAAAGAGAAAGTGAGTGTGACAGGATATTATACAGTTAAAAGCAAAATGCACACTCAACCCAATGTCAATAAATGTAACAAGAACTTATATTATTGAACACTTCAAGTCAAACAGATTGAAAGTATGGCAATGATTCAGTCGAAAATATCTATGCTATAAAACAGACAGTTTTCCCATCTTGATTTACAGAGTGCGAAATAGAAAATGTCTGGAATTTAATTATATTACAAGTGAGACTTTCCAAGAAGGCCATAGCTGAGAAATGAAACTGTCATTCTGAACAAAAATTACTGTTTTCCTGTAAAGTAATTAAGTTTTTACTACAACTAACAATTACCTTAATCTGCAGGGAGGATCAAACGGGGTGCGGTGAGAGTATTTTAAATACGCAAGGAAGTCGTAAAGACAGTTTTATCGTAAGACATATTCCAACTCGACTCAAGTTAAGGAAGCTGATTGTAAAGTGAACCGTACGTCACAACTCTTAAAGGGGACTGGTTGTTTTTAGCCAGACACTGTATTCCGTGAGACTATGTTACATCACATTGTCTTTTTCAGATGGTAGAGGTTTTATTTATGCCCTTCATTTTGCATACAATTTTTGTATAAAGCTGTTGAATTTTCGGTTACCCTCCCACGAAAAATGTGACAAACAGTCACCTAGGAGGGATCATACGGGAAAGCTACGTTGAGATTAAACGCGTGTGAACAAGAAACAACTATTTACTAGTAAAAACAAGTATCAGAGGATATGGTCAAGTGGCTTGCAGGGTTTCAACTGAAAGTCATGTGGGATTCTTAGGAAATTCCAACCCTTGCAACATCAAAATAATGCTTTTAACATTCAAACACATACCGCGAGTACTTTAACCAGTTACTCAGCTGCACTGTGGGTATAGATCATAGGTAAAATTATTGCCACGAAATTCTTCAATCATATGGGTATGCAGAGTGCGACACTCAGTGCGTTGATATCCTCCGTGCGGTTCAAGTGATGCACCTCTAAACTAACATAACAGTATTACAAAGTATCTGTAACCCAACCCATCAGCACAAAGATGTTATTGATCTACTTAAAAGACACAATGTCCGTTAAGAACGCTTGTTTTGAAAATCTCTCAACACAAGGGACTGCCTACGTACTAACAGATAATGCTACCGCCTACCCCTTTAATTAATTATTTAATTTAATTTAGTTTAATTTAATGAATTGCCTCTTTTCGTCAATTAAGAGAGTTCGGTAGTGCTTTTTTTCCGGTATAACCTACACAAAGCACTTGTATTTGTTTTCTATAATCCTGCAATAGCGTTTTCATATTTGAATTGTTTGTTATCAGTAATTACTTTGACATCATGTCTTTCACCCAGGACCCTAGCCAGACAAGGCACTGATTGCAAAACGAAATTAATTCGGGGAAGGGAGACGGTAGCGAAATGTTTTTCGGGGGGGGGGGGAGATGTATCAAAATTCATTAAGGCAAAAGTAATTTCAGTTTCTGGAGAGGCTAGTTTTTCAAGGGGCATGCGGCCTCCTTCCCTCGTCAATATTTTCTGGCCTGTTTCTACTGGTCCTTGTCTATAACTGCATACAGAACTTGAGTAGTACAAACATTGCCTTCTGTATCCTTCTCAGATCTCTCAGTTTCTTCCAAAATGTGGTATATGGGAACGTCAGAAACACTTGGATCATCAGCAGAGCTTTGTTGCGAGGATGTGCATTCCTTCTGTCTTGGTTGCTTTTCTTCCTTCTTTACTTCAGAATACAAGGTACTGTCAGTCTCTTGTCTATTTTCCATTTTCTTTAACTTAAATTCAGATGTATTAATTTCAGAATAGTAGTCATTTGTGACTCTCGTTTCTGCTTTCCGAGAATTAGGCTGATGAGTTGTAGATTCCTCCTGTACGACACCACCAACCTCAGAATAAAACCCATCGGTACTAATACCTTCTGCCTCCATTAAGCGATCGTCGCCTTTCAAGAGCTCGTTTGAAGGTTTATTGACTGTTGCATAAGTCAGACCGATAGGAATGTTAGCATTAGTGAGTGGATTCACTACGTT
>CM055972.1:3587500-3590000 GCA_029531755.1 Holothuria leucospilota
TCATTTTTGACATGGGATTGTATTCATTTGTTACTTTTAATGTGAGAGGCATTCGTGATAGCAAGAAACGACGTAAATTATTTTCTTTCCTACATACCCACAAGTACGATTTCATTTATTTGCAAGAGACGCATTCCATTCCTTCCAACAACACTATTTGGGCTACTGAATGGGGAGGGAAAGCTTACTTATCTCATGGTTCTAATTGTAGCAAAGGTGTTGCAATATTGATCAATCCGGTTATAACTTTGACAGTCATTAACGCAATAATCGATATGGATGGCCGCTTCATTGTTTTGAATGTTAATTGTAACGATACAATATTTGAGCTTATTAATATTTACGGCCACAATGTGGATAACGTGTCCCTTTTCTTTAAGCTGGAAAGTTATATCAGTAACCACGTATGGGATTCTATTGTTTGGGGAGGGACTTTAATTTTGTAATGAACCTAAACCTAGACAAAGTTGGAGGTAATGTTCAAACTAATTTTAAGGCAAGAGTCAGAGTTTTAAATATGATGGAGACATATGATTTGATAGATATTTGGCGTGAAAGAAATCCTTGTAGAAATCAGTATACTTGGCATTCAAACATTGATGCGTCTATTCACTGTAGGCTAGACTATTTCATTTTGTCAAAGCATCTTAGAAATGCCGTTACAGATATGTCCATTTTGCCTCTTTTTGGCTCTCATCATTGTTGTGTAATCATGAAACTTATGATTGGAAATGTTCGAGGTAAAGGTATTTGGAAACTTAACATTTCTTTGTTGGAAGATCCAAATTACGTTAGTTCAGTGAAAGAAGCTATTAAGGAGGTGATCACAACACATCATTACTTCAATCCCAGGCTGCTCTGGGAATCTTGCAAATTGATCATACGATCCGTGTCAATAACTTATTCTAAAATTGCCGCAAAGCATCGGCTCTCTGATGAAAAGAATTTAATTGAAAAGATCGCTTTACTCAAACAACAGTATGCTCTAAGCTCGTCTGCTGTTTTAAAAAATCAGCTAGAGGAATTAAGAGCTAAATTAGACTCTATTTATGACTACAAATTAAAGGGCATCGTTATCCGATCTAGGGCTCGGTGGTCTGAAAACGGGGAGAAAAATACAAAATATTTTCTAAATTTAGAAAAAAGGAATAAAGCTTTCAATAGTATTAAGCAATTAATTTTAGATAATGATAAAGTGATAAGCAACCCTGATGACATTTTGAAAGCAGCCCAAGACTCCTATAGGGAACTTTACACTAAAGATTTGGACGTTCATTCAAATACTTTTTTTACTAGTCTTTCTGCATACAAAACTTTCCTATGATCAATCAAAGAGTTGCGAGGGACTTCTTTCACTTGACAGCTTGACGAATGATCAAATGCTTTATTTTCAATGCCTTTGAATAAGTCCCCGGGTTCCGACGGAATCCCTACTGAATTCTATCGTGTGTTTTAGGAAGACGTGGGTCAGATGGTTGTGAATTCTTTCAACTATTCATTTCAAAAGGGTTTCATTTCACATGGGCAAGGTAGAGCGTGTTTAACCCTTATACCCAAAGGAAACAAAGATCCCCGCTATTTAAAAAACTGGAGACCGATCGCTCTGCTTAATACGGATTATAAAGTTGCTGCTAAGTGCTTAGCTTTACGCATGAAAAACGTCCTTCCTGATCTTATTAGCCCGGAGCAAACCGGATTTCTTAAGGGACGTTTTATCGGTGAAAATATCAGATTAGTCTTAGACCTTACTAATTACTGCGATGAAAATGATATTCCTGGTGCGCTTATTTTTCTCGATTATGAAAAAGCGTTTGACCGTCTTGATTGGGAATTTATTCAAAATACCCTCTCTTACTTCAACTTTGGCAAGGATTTTAGATTGTGGATCAGAACGCTCTATAGTAACGTTTCATCTTGTATTGTTAATAATGATTTTCTTTCTGATTATTTCAATGTCTACAGAGGTGTCCGTCAGACCGTCAAGGATGCCCTCTTAGCCCATATTTATTTATCACTTGTTCGGAAATTTTCAGTGCTTTGGTTAAGTCTAATGTTAACATTGAAGGTATTGTTATTGCAAATTCTGTTTTAAAAATCTCGACTTATGCCGATGATACTGTAGTGATAACCATTGGCTCATTGAATGATATTTCGGAGACGGTGAAACTACTTGATAAGTTTTGCAAAGTCTCGGGTCTAAAGGTAAATTTGGACAAATCTTGTCTTTTCCCGCTCGGACCATTATTTTCGACCCCACCACGTTATTTCTAAACATTAGATTTTGTCATCAGCGACGAACCTGTCAATTATTTAGGCATCTCCTTTACTCATCATCAAGAAGACTTCTTTAAGTTAAATTATGTCCCTAAACTTTCTCGTATCAAAAGTATTATTAATCTCTGGAGTTCCAGAGATCTAACTCCCATCGGTAAAATTGTTCTTATCAAGATATTTCTTATTTCACAACTTGTTTATCTATTCTCTGTTCTACCGAATCCAA